>CBVK0100306530.1:0-14306 GCA_900067695.1 Picea abies
TCTTATACTATTGTTCATTGCTCATTGGATATAATTGAATGATTTAAGTATAAGTTGAAAAAGGTTTTTAAATTGTACTTGATACTGATTCACCCCCCTCTCAGTATCAACAGGGCCAAGATCCGTGCAGTATCATTCTAAATTCTCCTTAAACAGAAGAAACTTCTTTGGTTCCCTGCCGAAACCTTTAACAATTTTGATCCACAGGTCCTTGCGCAAGCGTCTTTCGCAACTTGCGTGTTCGTGGGTTGAAGATCCTCGACTTCTCCTCTCCAAACGCTGATACCCAAGATGCGATGGGTATGTCTCTTTCTTATTAGCGCCCTCCACGCGTAACCACCGGCTAGAGCTAAATGCTAGTCTCTCTCGCAACTCGCAGGTTCACGAGTTGAATGGTTGAATCTATGAGCCCTCCTTTTATGAGATTTTGAGACGCAAAAGCCAACAAAGGTTTGAATTCTTTAGCGGCCCTCGAAACTCGCAACTTCACGACTTCTGATGTTGAACCCTTGTTCTTCTTTCTTACGAGATCTCGAAGCACGAGAAGTCAACCAGAGTGTTGACTCCCTTTTCGAATGACACGCGTCCACCACCTGTCACTACTCCTTCCTCTCTCCGGGTGTCTTATTCTCATGCCGCCTGTCAACCACGCAGGTCCCACCAAGCGGATGTGCCATGTGTTTCACGAGCCCTAGCAACCCGCAAGATCGCGACTTTTGCAATCGAAACTGACTTCCTTCAACCTTCGAGATCCCGATACGTGATATAGCGAAGAGGTTGCTCCTACTTCTCGCTATTCAGGAATCCATGCAGCCAAAGGATATGGTATGCCCTCCTTATTCATGATATGCGATATTCCACGCAGATTCAGATCTAATGGTTCTCCTGCGGCTTTGATCCATGGTCTGGATCTCTCCCTCCACTTCTCGCAAGCTCAGAACTCTCGATCCCAAACACTGCCTCCTCCGATTTCTGACAAGTGAAATGTCGAAATTTAGAAACCCCACAGAGATTTCTATCACGACTCATGACTTTGGGACTTTCATTCCTCTATGCTCCACTCTTTGTAGTCAGGATCCCCAAGATACCGAGATGATCTGACAGTTTGTGCAAAGTACGGTCAATGGTCCATGTTAATTTTGGATCCTAGAGTGATGAGTTCTCCTACCTCTAACCACCCTGCAACTTCTCTGGATCCTACAGTCCTCGCGGCTTCACAAGTTCTCCATGAAGAATTTCGACCGTTCGATTTCTTCCTCGAGAATCTCTGTGAACAAGCAAACATCCTTCCCTTGAAGTGTTTCGATCTCCATATTCCTTTGAAGTGTTCAAAGGTGTTATCCCTTCTGAGCTTTAACTTGTAAACTCGAGTCTCTAAATGGACTCCTGCACGCACTCCTTGCGGAAATCGTTCAAATACTCCTGGGTATTTGATCTTTCAACTCGGTGCACTCCTTGCAACAACAATATTTCAACCTTCAACCTTAGTTAATAAGTTCTAAGGCCTCAACTAGCCTACACACACCTTGCACGGCTTTGGTGCTTCACCTGCACTTCTGCTGGAATGAGAACAACGGTATCCCCCCTGAGATTTCTGAGATACGACTCAGAACTTTGTCAACACACACCTTGCGGACACTTCACTACATTCCTTGCAAGAACTTCTCTCACTCAGGAAGAGAAACAATTGAAACTCATTCTCTCTCTCTTTGACTTCAAACATTCAACATAAAGTCATACATTCAACACAATATTAAAGAAAATACATAACATAGAGATTAAAACAACTGTAAGCATACCATTCACCATGTATAAACAAAAAACATCATAACACCATGAAATCTGATTCAAAGCTTCATATATTAATTCAAAGCTCCTGTACATGGACTTCTCCTTTCAACTCTCTGCTACAACTCTCCTCTTCTTTTTTTATGCTAATGGTACAATACTACAATGATAAAATGGTGAGGGTGTCTATATATGTTTTCCCTCCTACTCTCTAAACTGTCTAATCTATTAATTCAACCCTACCTACTTTCATTAACTAGGCTTAAATGCCTTTTACATTGACAGATGAGAGAAAATCGCTCATGATCTGTTTTCACCAGCCAGACATAAATGCAAATATGCTTCTAGCTATTACATTTATATCCGCTCTCTTAAACTTTCAAAACATTTCAAAATGTGATGCATGTTGCGCTTTCCAGCTATCTTTCACCTCCATGCTTGCTTGACTGTTTGCGATGCTCTTGCATCATACTCCCTCTCTTGAAAATTTTCATGAACTTCTATTCATGAGCTCTTGCACGGTCTGTCCATGCTTCTGAATTTCTGCTTCATCTTCCCAGCTGGCATCTTCAACTGGATGTCCTTTCCACTTGACCAAGTATTCAAAATACTCTTTCCTTATAGTCCTTTTGCTAATCCTCTTGTCAATTATGCTTTCCATCTGTGGCTTTTCAGCTATAGGCATCTGTTTTGTCCATTGAACTTCTTTCTGTTCCTCCTCTACTCCTGCTTCTTCAGCTCTGTAAGGGTACAAATCTGCAACGTTGAATATCGGTGAAATTCCGACCCCATCGGGTAATTCAATCTCATATGCATTTGCCCCAAGTTTCTTCATGTTCTTGCATGGTCCAATATTTTTCATCTTCAACTTATTATATGTTCCTCTTGGGAACCTTTCCTTCCTCAGATGTGAAAAAACCAGATCACCAACTTCAAATTGAACTTTTCTCCTGTGTATTCTTGGCTCGAATTTTGCAGTCGCTCCTTAACTCGGCCGTGAAGCTCCTTCATTGCTTCTACAAAATTCTCTGCACTAGCACTTCTAATTTCATCTTGTTCCGAATCATTCAATTCAGATACTCCTCTTGGTTGCATTACATATACAATTTGGAATGGACTCTGTCCTGTGCTTCTGTTGAGTGAGTCATTGTAAGTAAATTCCTCTTGTGGCAGAATATGATCCCATTGACTGTGGTGTTTAGTCACTAAGCTCCTCAACAAATCTCCTAAGCTCCTATTCACAACTTCTGTCTGCCCATCCATCTGAGGATGATACGCTGAGATAAATGACAAACATGTCCCCAGCTTCTTCCATAAAGTCCTCTAGAAATGTCCCACGAACTTAGTATCCCGATCATAAATGATACTCCTGGGCAAGCCGTGAAGTCTGACGACTTCTTTGAAAAACAGATTCGCAATGTGAGTTGCGTCATTGGTTTTCTGGCATGGTATAAAATGTGCCATTTTTGAAAATCTGTCAACTACCACAAAGATTGAATCACATCCTCTTTGAGTCCTTGGCAGTCCCAATATGAAATCCATGCTCACTGCGTCCCACGGCCTCTCAGGTATGGGTAATGGTTGGTACAACCCTGTGTTATGTCTTTTCCCTTTTGTGTGCTGACAAATTTTGCACCTGTCCACAAATTTCTTAACATTTGTTCTCATCCCTGGCCAAAAATACGATCCATTCAATTTTGAGAACATCTTATCATGACCGAAGTGTCCGTCCAATCCTCCACTGTGTTTTTCCTTCAACAAATTATCCCTCATGGAGAATTTTGGAATACATAGCTGATTACTCTTGAATAATAATCCATCCTGGATCATATATTCGGTCCATTGGGTTCTGTCCCTGATAACTGGACTCTCAGACGCTTCATATGCTTCCTTAAAATCTGGGTCATTCCTGAACATTTCCTTGAGGTTATCAAAACCCAAAGTTTTGACTCTGAATTCCTGCATAAGCAAACATTTCCTGCTCAAAGCATCAACAACTTTGTTAGTAGTTCCAGAAATATGCTTAATCACAAAAGTAAAATTCTGCATGAATTCAACCCATTTAGCATGTTTTTGGTTCAACTTCTCCTATTTAGTCACGAATTGCAAAGCGTGATTATCACTGTACAAAACAAACTCTTTGGGAACCAAATAATGTCTCCACTTCTTCAGCGCTTGTATGACCGCATAGAATTCCTTTTCATATGTGGATTACTTAACCTTCGCTTCAATCAATTTCTCACTGAAGTATGCAACCGGTTTGTCGTCTTGGCTCAAGACCGCTCCAATTGCAAACCCACTCGCATCACACTTGACCTGGAATGTCTTGCTAAAATCTGGCAAAACCAGAATTGGTTGCTCAGTGATCTTTTTCTTCAGCAGGTTGAAACTCTTCTCTGCTTCCTCTGTCCAATGAAAAGCTTTATGTATTTTATTCACTGTATCCATCATCGCTGCGCTAATCCCATTGAAATTTCGGATGAATTTCCTGTAGAAACTAGCCAAACCATGGAAGCTTTGAACTTCAAACACACTTTTCGGCGATGACCAATTCTTAATCGCTTATACCTTATCTGGATCCATTTTCAGCTCATTTGCAGAGATAACAAAACCCAAATAAATGAGTTTTGTCCTCATAAATGATGATTTCTTCATATTTATCAACAACTTCTCTTGCTATAATCTTCTCATCACTATAGCTAAATGCTTCAAGTGTTATGCTTCTGTCTTGCTAAAACTCAATATAACATCAAGATATACAATGACAAACTTCTCGATGAACTCCTTCAGGACTTCGCTCATCAATTTCATGAAAGTATTGGGCACATTTTTTAAGCCAAATGGCATAACAAGCCATTCATACAGCCCCTCATTCGTCTTGAATGGTATCTTCCATTCATCACCTTCTCTCATACGAATCTGATGATACTCGCTTTTCAAATCAATTTTTGAAAAGAATCTTGCTCCACTCAAGCAATCCTTCTTCCTATCTGGACACTCATAATATTTATGTCCAACTTTTCCATAGGTAAAACATTTCACTTCACCACCTTTGCCTCTTCCTCTTCCTCTAGCTCGGGGAAATGTATTTCTATCAGCATACTGCCCTCTCTGTGAGCTTCCTCCTCTCTCATATTGAGTTTGAGGTTTCTTTCCCTCTTCCTTAGGCTTTTGAGTCCTATCTTGGGAAATTGGTTTGCCTTTGGCTTGACTTCTACCTTGGCCTCTTTGACCTTGCTTCCTTCTCAGCTTTTCTTTAGCTTTCAGAGCCATCTGATAAGCATCTTCTACAGTTTGAATGATCATCATGATCATCTCATCTTGAATGTCATATCTTAGACCATTCATGTATTTGGAAACCTTTTCATCATCTCTTTCTCGATGACCTGCTCTGATATTTATCTTGTAGAATTCTTCAGTGTATTCTTTCACTGACATCAACTTCTGCATCCTATGAAACAAAGTGATTTGATAATCCTTGGGTATGAATTTGGCTTTCATCTTCGCAACCATTCTATCCCAACTCTTGATTTTCTACTTGCCTTTGCAGCGTATGTTAGCCTGCAATTCATCCCACCATAGTGTTCCATGCCCTTTAAGTCTAGTGATAGCATGTTTGACCTTCTTATCTTCCTCGACATCCTCATAGTTGAAGTATTTATCCAGAGCTCTAATCCAGTCTAGAATCTCTTCAACATCCAGTTTTCCTTCATATACTGGAATGTCCATTTTTGCTCTGGCACCTATTCGTGCAACAATATTGAATAGGCGTTCGTCTGCAACATCTTCGACTGCGACTTCTTCTTTGTGTCCAGCTTCATTTTCACTGTCAGCCTCACTGATATCCCCAACATCGATTGTGCGCCTCTGTGCTGTCTCCATGGAATCAAGCCTGGCACGTAATTCACGCATTTCCCTTTCCACTACTGGATCAGGCATTGGCCTATCTCTTCTTCTCGGTAGCATATCTATAAAATTTTCTCCCTTCTCTCTGCTATAGAAAACAAAGAAATTTTTATGTGCTCTAATGTGTATCAGAGTACTCTTTCTCCTCTCCCTCCCTCTGTCTATAATATACAAATAGAGTCCTGCTCTGATACCACTTGATGTAGATCCCGACCCTCAGGCCAAGATCCATGCAGGATCATTCTAAATTCTCCTTAAGTCGAAGCGGCTTCTTTGGCTCCCTGCCGAAACTTTTAACAATTTTGATCCACAGGTCCTTGCGCAAGCGTCTTTCGCAACTCATGTGTTTGCGGGTTGAAGACCCTCAAATTCTCCTCTCCAAACGTCGATACCCAAGATGCGATGGGTATGGCTCTTTCTTATTAGCGCCCTCTGTGCATAACCATTGGATAGAGCTAAATGATAGTCTCTCTTGCAACCCGCAGGTTCACGAGTTGAACGGTTGAATCTATGGGCCCTTATTTTACGAGATTTCGAGATGTGAAAGCCAACGAAGGTTTGACTTCTTTAGCGACTCTCAGAACTCACAACTTTGTGACTTCTAATGTTGAACCCTTGTGCTTCTTTCTTACGAGATCCTGAAGCACGAGAAGTCAACCAAAGTGTTGACTCCCTTTTTGAACGACACGCGTCCACCACCTGTCACTACTCCTTCCTCTCTCCGGGTGTCTTATTCTCACGCTGCCTGTCAACCATGCGGGTCCCACCAAGAGGATGTGCCACATGTTGCACGAGCCCTTGCAACTTGCAAGCTCGCGACTTTTGCAATTAAAAATGACTTCCTTCAACCTCTGAGATCCTGATATGTGATATAGTGAAGAGGTTGCTCCTACTTCTCGATATTCGGGAATCCACGCAACCAAAGGATTTGGTATGCCCTCCTTATTCACGATATGTGATATTCCATGCAGATTTAGATATGATGGTTCTCATGCAGCTTTGATCCATGGTCTATATCTCTCCCTTTGCTTATCGCAAGCTCGAAACTCTCGATCCCAAATGCTGCCTCCTCTGCTTTCCGACAAGCGAAATGCCGAAATTTAGAAACCCCACGGAGATTTCTGTCGTGACTCGTGACTTTGGGACTTTTGTTCCTCTATGCTCCACTCTTCGCAGTAAGGATCCCTCAGATACCAAGATGATCTAACGGTTTTTGAAAAGCACGTTCCACGGTCCACGTTGATTATGGATCCTAGAGTGACGAGTTCGCCTACCTCTAACCACCCTGCAACTTCTCTGGATCCTACAGTCCTCGCGGCTTTGCAATTTCTCCATGGATAATTTCGACCGTTCGATTTCTTTCTCAAGAATCTCTGTGAAACAGTAAATGTCCTTCCCTTGAAGTGTTTCGATCTCCATCTTCCTTTGAAGTGTTCAAAGGTGTTATCCCTTCTGAGCTTTAACCTGTAAACTTGAGTCTCTAAAGGGACTCCTGCACGCACTCCTTGCGGCAATCGTTCAAATACTCCTGGGTATTTGATCTTTCGACTCAGTGCACTCCTTGCAACAACAATATTTCAACCTTCAACCTTAGTTGATAAGTTCTAAGGCCTCGACTAGCCTGCGCACACCTTGCATGGCTTCAGTGCTTCACCTGCACTTCTGCTGGAATGAGAACAACGGTATCCCTCCTGATCTTTCTGAGATACGACTCAAAACTTCGTCAACACACACCTTGCGGACGCTTCATNNGAACTTCTCTCACTCAGGAAGAGAAACAATTGAAACTCATTCTCTCTCTCTTTGACTTCAAACATTCAACATAAAGTCATACATTCAACACAATATTAAAGAAAATACAAAACAGAGAGATTAAAACAACTGTAAGCATACCATTCACCATGTATAAATAGAGAACATCATAACACCATGAAATCTGATTCAAAGCTTCATATATTAATTCAAAGCTCCTATACATGGACTTCTCCTTTCAGCTCTCTGCTATAGCTCTCCTCTTCTTTTTTTATGCTAATGGTACAATACTACAATGATACAATCATGAGGGTGTCTATATATGTTTTCCCTCCTACTCTCTAAACTGTTTAATCTATTAATTCAACCCTACCTACTTTCATTAACTGGGCTTAAATGCCTTTTACATTGACAAATGAGAGAAAATCGCTCACGATATGTTTTCAACAACCAGACATAAATGCAAATATTCTTCTAGCTATTAAATTTATATCCGCTCCCTTAAACTTTCAAAACATTTCAAAACGTGAAAAATGCATGTTGTGCTTTCCAGTTGTCTTTCGCCTCCACACTCACTTGATTTTTTACGATTCTCCTGCATCATAGTGCAGGTTTAGGGCAGAGTTCGACGATCAGGCGTCATCGCACCCCATGTATATGGTAGGGTGCGACGACCTTCCTTGATATGGATTTTTGAGAAAGTAAAGAAAATCACTTTTATCATGGAGAAAGTCTTCTTTTAATATTTTCAAGGAACACGAACACATGTTTTTAGTTGACCACTAAGGTGACCAAAATATTGTGTAACACTTACCTAAGAACATATCTTTGTATTGTGTGGACTAAAAGGAAATGATTTGGGAGAGATGTATCTAGTATTCTAGAGATCGTTACTCATGGAGTTTGCTAATGTATAATCAAGTTAGTAAGTCTTACTATCACAAATGTCATCCTTAGTTCCTTTAAAGGAGAACTAGAATCCCCCCATCCACCTCTCTCTAAACATAAGAGAATCAAATTTTCTAAAAAGGTAAAGGCTTGGGGAAAGACATTCTAGATCACATGGGACATGCAAGTATCTTCGTTGGGGATATGGATTCTTGTTGGCAATGGAGCAAGGTTTGTGACACCAGGGTGACTCCGTTGGGGTGATTGATGCTCACTGGCAGTGGAGAAACACTAGATAAATGCACCATAAGTTTCATTTTCAATATTCCTGATGTTTCATTCTCTGTAATACTCCTTATAACTTTCCTTTGTAATATCCTTGAATCCTCTTATCAGAATATTAACTGCTAGCTTTGAGGTCTGTGTTGCAGATCTGATGCACTGGCGTTTCTGAAAGAGTTGTAAAGGGTTTCTGACCGCATTTAGATATTTTTGGATGTATTTTGTTGTGTTTACTTGTTTTATATCATTCGTGTAAATAAATTTGGAACCATAAACAACACAACAGTTCTTATTAAACAAAATAGCGGTAATACAATCAATATGCGAAAAACTCAAGCTAGATATCGTCAGTTAAATATGAAAAGTAACGATCTTAACTGGAATACAAAATAAAATGATGAGAAATACCAATGATAACACCAGATGACTGGATCTTAGGCATGCACTAAATATCTCTAGCATGAATGATGAATACGCTTCATGCAGCTACAAATAAGTCAGAAAATTGTTGCTGCAAACTAGGAAATGCGCCCTAATGGATATACTTGTTAGATATGGTTGAGATATGTCTGTATTTGGCTGAGATATGTCTCATATGGGTCTCATTTCTCCCTAGAACACTCTCCCAATATTTGATATGAAACACAGACTCACTACTGCTCGGTCGGAACCCCAGATGGATACCTAGATTTCCACGTACTACAAACTGACAAATTGGAACGATATGGGAGATTTACTTGTCTAAATATGATGATAATTGTCTCTAATGGTGAACCTTGACTCCTTAAAAAATGGTTTGGAAGTAATCTATATTTCCCTAACTGGTTGGGCCTAGTGACCCTCATCTGTTGCAAAACTCTCCCCAAAACCTCACACTACTACTGCTACAACTGGAAAATCTGCGCCCTAGCTGATATTGGACTTCTCTGTTGATATAATATGATATTGTAGCTGAATGAAGAACCTATGTGGTCCTCTCTACGGAATAGGGTGTGTATTTCAAGACTGAACTCTTTCAATGGCAATGGTTTCATCAAGAAATCCACCAAACAAGAAGGAAGTCGCCTGACTCCTCTCTAGGTTCTAATTTTTGGTTCACAATCTGCAATAATGAGAGAATATGAGCCCCTATCTCTCTTTAATACCCCATTTTAACCTTTTCCCCTTCAAGTTACTTTTAATTCATATTTAATATGTTCTCATAAAATCACTTTATTAATTTAATGAACATTTTTACTCCAAAAAGTGATTAATTCGCCTTTATGATTTCTCCGGCCACTGAAAGTCACTTTTCATCATCCCATCTTGTAGATATTTTCCCCTCGGTTCCAATGAGCTATTACACTAATTTATTTGTCCAAGAAACAAGCTCCAAATAGTACCTTTAGTGTAATTAATTAAAATATGCCCATTAATAACCTCGTTTTACGAAAATCATCGGAATGCAACGGAACCAAGAACAAGCTATGTGGAAATTATCATGATGATGAATAATGGTAAATAAACTAAGTTGGTCACCATAAAACTCATCCAAACCCTCTGAGCTCACTGATGACATAGTCTAACCCGTCTAACTTGGCTGACTCAAGCCTTCTGAAGTGACTCTAACTGCATAATAAGGGAATCCAAAAATTGGGACATGACAGTCCTCCCTTCCCAAACATTTATTATCCTCAAGAAATCCCATCAAACCCTGACACTCCACCAACTAAACCCAATTGAAACTGAACATGATACCTGGGTCCCAAACCAACCTAGAAGATGTGAAGCATCCTCCTCTCAACTCGTTGTTCGCCAAGGTATTGACATAAAAAGTCTCATCTTGAATGTTACTGATGGGTAGAGTAACATGGTACTGTAAAAAATTGATCAAACCCTCTGTTGGTTATTTATCTCTCTATATACTTCTTGGGATTACCTAGGTTCATACCTGAACAGGTTTCCAACAAAACCCTCTAAAACTATCGTCCCTCTTGGTAATCCAGAAGGCAACACAGTACAAAGAATGTACTGCACAGTCTCACCCAAGATAGTTCTATGGGTGGCTGCAATGCTCAGGTGCCTGTAGTCTAGGAATGAGTGGGGATCTAGGATTGTGTTGATCTTCTCAGTCCTTGATTTGATTATTCTCTTTATTATTCCTAATATTCATTCATTTGTTAAGCCTATGCATGCATTCTAATAGATATAACTGAACTATTCATTCATCCATTCATCATATAACTACAGACATAAGGTAAATATGCAATAGAAAACACACATAACATGTTTTTTACCATGGTTCACCCCCTCATGGGTTGTATCCACAAATATCTAGCTTCTTAGGATCTTTTATTAGGTTTGATGAAATATATGGCACTGCGTGCACTACAATTTCGATCATACAATAATGAAAAAGGTTCCACAACCTCTGCGAGGCGGACTAGATCACACCAGGCTCCTCATCCTATAATATAACCCTCAATATATAACTACTTTACTCTTCTACAACTCAACAACTTACAAAAATAGATCAAAACTTATTTTGGACTCTCAATAGTCCCAAAACACAACAACCTCTAACAATTTCGGAACCAAGCTGAAACCAACATCAAGACCCCCGACCTAGACCTCCAAGATTCTTATTTATACTAATTTACAAGATTCTTAGTTTTTACAATCTCTTACCAAAACCCTAACCCTAACATGGTTAGGCTTTCCTGTGTGCATGCCTTGCATGCTTTCCTCCTTTTCATGCAGATTTCCCTCTCACGTGTTGCTTTTCTCGCCAGCTATTCTTCTCCAAAATTGGGTTTTACCTTCCAAAAATAGGTATTTCCTCATAATAGGCCTACACCTAACAAGCCCCCAACGCTGACATTTGTATCATCCTGAGCCACCTAGGTAGTGTGTGCTCACTGAACAGCCTCTAACAGGATGTGGAACTTGCCTCCGAGTTGCCTTCCTCTTGCCCAGAACTGTGTGGATTTTCCTATGAGTGCCTCCATTTATTACTCTGTGATATCATCCTATATCAGTGATGCACACTCTATCTATTCTTGCACCATGTTTTTCTTGTCTTCCTCCAACTATGCGATCATCTACGTTGTTTACTCTTGAATGGGTTCCAATTCTGCTTGTCTTGCTTGCTTCTTTGTCTACGCAATATTCCATTATGACTCCAGCTTCTTCATATCCTAGGTGCCCTTCATGCACTTTTTGATGCTCATTTATTTATATATTTGGTTGAGCTCTTGTGTGGTTTCACTGAGTCTTTCTTCTTGTTGTTCCCACTATTGGACCTATTCATCCTCTTCCAGCGTTGTCTAGAGTTGTGTGGCTCTGTCGAACAATTATGCTACTGCACTTGCTTGTTTTTCCATTTATACCATTTGGAGTGCAACTTCTTCTTTCCTCTACTCTCGGACCTCGGGAGGATTTGTGGTATCGATATTTTCCCTTAGTTCCTCGATCTCCTTCCTATACTAATCGATTTTCTGCTCAATGAGGTTGATCTTCTCCTCTGCCCTTCTCTCTGCTGCCTGTACGTTGTTGGGGATGCAGTTTTATGCCACTTTCAATCCCTACTCCAAAATATTTGCACGCTCTCTTTCCTCATTTGTTTCAATCTTCACCTGCTCGACTATCAATTCCAAGGCATCCCTTCCATTCTTTGTATGTTGTAATTCTTCTGCATCTGTCCTCGTGCACTTCCTGCACTTCCTGCATGACACTGACTTGAATCTTGTATAGTTCCTTGGTTGGTATCCTTGCCAATACCAACTCTACCTATGCCAAATCCTTTAGTGGTGTTTGGGATATGCTTTCATCCATTTTGAGCAGGTCTATTGTAATTTGGAAGTTCAAAATCGCCTGCGCTATGGTTTGGATGGTATCTTGTTCACTCGATGTGGTCCTTGTCTCTACTTCTATTTTTGCGAGGAAGGATTATGTTCCCCCTTCCGACCTTCATGCTGCTTTTATCTTCTCCAGGACCTACCTTATGTCCACCAACTCCTCTTGGATTTTTTCTTGCTGGTGTTGGGATTCTTCAAATTCCTCAACTGCATGATATTGTACCTTTTCTGCAACGAGGTCGGCGTCATCCTCAGTAATGGTGCATTCCGAAAACTTCTTGTGAGCCTTGGCCTTATTTTCACCCCCTTGTGTGTATAATTCACTGCTTGGGTGGCCCTATTTCTTGTGGGGTGGATGTCGAGTGGGTTCCTTGTGTCATTGTGTCCCCTACTCCTTGTTCTCCTTATGCTTGGGCAGTGTCCTTTTTTCCTTCCTGCACATCCTTCTTTAGTGCACTCCCCTTTTTTTGTTGTGATGGCTTCTGACTAGGATTTGACTTTTTATGCACAACGTTGTCTCCTACAGGTGTCTTAGATACCCCTACTTCTACCTCCTTTCCCGTAGGCAGTTCCTTGGGAATGACTGGGATCCTCCATTCATTGTGCCAATCTCGCATGGCCATTTATACATCTTCTCCACCAATACAATATCAGAGTTACAACCATTCCTTGGCTAGATCCCTGCATGCCTGGATCCACATATTATGGCATGTGGCTCTGAAATTTTCTATGCCTTAGTACTATGCGACAACCTCTCAAGTAATTCTCCATGTATTAGCTATACTTTCCTGGATATCACTGAAGTACCATGAAAAGGTACTTGCATTGCCACTTATTCTCTTGGGGTCTAATGTGCTCCCCATTGATGTATACTGCACTACGTGGCAACGACCTATTCTATCATAAAAATATGAATATGGAGATTCCCTCCACCCGACCAATGCTATTAAGAATAACAACCATGAATAATGAAATTCTATCCCCAATTCCTGCATGTATATGCATTTATCGAGGAATAGGTTCAACAGGTAGGGGGGCCAACTAAGCATGGTGCCATTGGCGCACTGGGCTGCAACTGCGACAATCCCTGCAGGGACATCCACCTTGAGGCACTTCCTTAGAATTTTGCAGTCCATGAGCTTTGTGGCCACCTGAGTGGTTGTTTCATTGATTCTCTTTATTATTATCCTGCCTAAGCCCCTCTTTGTTCTGTATGTCTTCTTCATTTCCTTATCCATATCCTTCTCCTCTATCTTGTCATCAAGGTATTGTGTGGGACTCTTGCCCATTGACGACATAATTGTGATTAATTCTATCAACTTCATGTCAATGGAGATGGGTTCCTCCATCCATAGGAAGCCTCCATGGAGGAATTCCATCAACTTCTTGACGCAGTTGTTTACCTCTTTCCCCCTGCCGAAGTACAGAATCTCCACCAAGTTGAGGATCCATGTGTTCGCCAGGCCTACTGCCCATCATTTTGGTTGCATCATGGGATATCCAAATGGACATGGCCCTATGTTGTACATGTAGACTTGCTGCACAAATTCTGGGAATTTTCCAGCATCGGCCACATTGTGGTTTGAATAATTTAGCTTCTCCACACAACCCAAAAGAATTGGTGGGGCCTGCACTCCCTCTGGGATGCATGGTAGACAATTGTTGCATTGGGTTTCTTGCGCGGGGACTGTGCCATGGTTTGTTTTCCATTTCTTCTTGCTGGCGTGCTAGAGGTCCCAGCCTTTGCTTGTTTGTGCTTTGCGCCCGAATCTGGTTTCCTAGATATGTCTTCTACCTACCCTTCCTGATGTTAAGCCCTAATATTGGTTCATTACCCCTTAATTGGGGCATATT
>CBVK0100306531.1:0-13940 GCA_900067695.1 Picea abies
GCTGGGGGTGAACCACGTATATCCTGTGTTATGGTTTCTTTGTGCATTATGGTTGTTTTATTTTTCATATGATTAATGCTTAGTGCACTGATGTATGCTTAGATGAATCTGATATGATACGCTTAGTGATGAATAATATGAATGAATGCTAGATATAACTTATGTGAATGTGCTTAGTGCTTGAATATACTATATCTGGGTGAATATTACGCTGATATGTTGTTAGGGTTTACCTACGCTATAAATTAAGGATGAATACCAGTGATCTATAACTGTTAAGTGCTATGTTAAGGTGTTACAATCAAAAATTTGTGTCCCGGCTAAGGTTGCGAACATTGGAGTCCTGCAACCATCCCCGCCTCTGCCTTAGGTGACACTTCATCTGATTCACAGATGTTGCCGAAAGGGCCAATAATTAGGGTTTTTTGGTGTGTTGTTAAAGCGTTGAACCCTGGGTCATCCCCTATGCCAATATAGAACAATAAATGAATTATAGAATTATACTTAAAAACTATACACAGAATTAGGAATTATAATTCCTTTATCTTTCTATATATAATTATACTTAAAAATATTTTATTTATGATCAAAATTGACATATTGGGAATTGGGCATAAAATATCCTTTTCTCACAAGAAAATCCTTACTATATAGGACATTGTGGTGTTGTATCAAATGATAGAACCAATTATGGTCTACCATCTAGAAAACTAAGTATGCTAAGATTATCCCCGGTGAATCATTCATTAGGATGGTGGGGGAACACCTTGGATCCCCTATTTGGAATAATTCTTGGAGTAACAAAAAGACAGTTCAGGATCATTTCTTTTGGGAAATACAGAATAAGGACTTATCCCTATTTTGGGAAGAAACCTAGTAGTGAGGAACAATATTGGGAAAGCGAAACATCCTCCATCCCATAAAGGACTCCATGATAGAACACGGATGGACAAAGGTTCAAAATTACTAGCTAGAAGAGAATAACATGCATCTGCATTCCAACAAAGTTTGGCAATCATGCATTTCCTAGTTGATTTTGGGATGACAACCAACTCCAAGAAATGGAGAATCAACTTCAGGAAATATAGATCATTTTGAACATAGGAAACGATGCTCTAAGATGGGGATGTGAAGGAGAAGGTAACTTCCAATTAAACAAATATTTCCAACTCGGATCTCAATTAGATGTAGGAAATAAGCTAGGGATATGGAAGAAAGTGTGGAGTTGAGAATTGTACCTAAAAATTTGAACTTTGCTACGGTTCCTTGCCAAAAGGAAGACCCTAACCTGGGATAGGATCACTAGGAAAGTTTGTGAAGGCCCATCAATATGTTTATTATGGCAAATGGAAGAATAATATTCGGAGAAAAATTTCAATGGATACAAAGAAACATATTCCTTTTGGACGAAGTGGCTTTGGGCTTCAAACAAATAGGTGGAAATAGAGGGGACATTATCCAAAACATATAAGAGTGGAGATAAAATCCATTTAGGAATCTGATTCTCAACAAAGTTTGGATTTGTTTCTATGGATTTCTACAATGAAATACCTAGAAGGAAATAAATGGAAGAATATTCAAAGAATAGCAACAAACAATGGAATGAGTGTGGAGGAACATCTAGTTAAATGTTTGGGAATTAATCAATACAACCCATTGGGTGGAAGGAGACTAGAAACACTTAGGGAGATAGTCACTAATTTTTCATAAATAGAAGTTGGATGAATGCGGGTGATCTTCAACAAAATCTAGTAGGGTGGATTTCTCTAAATCCAAGGAGATATAGGATCCTTGCTTAATAAAACTTAACTTCAATGGCACTTCAAAAGGAAATCTCAGGCCTTTTGGGGAAGGAGCATCTTTTGGAAATTCATCAAGGAATATCTTGATTGTATTTTCCATTCGGATGGGTAAAATATAAATAATGTGGTTGAAAATATGTCTCTTATAAAGTGAGTGCAATTGGATTCTGAGATGGGTTATAAAAACCTCATTGTAGAAGGAGACTCCCAAATTATGATTTCTGCACTAAAAAAAAGATCATGGAACCAACCCTAATAAAGTATCTTCAAACTGGTGGCTCTCCTTGGGTTTTCGATGATTTCAAATATATATAGGTAGATTCAAGTGATTATTCCTTCCCATGTCAAATGAAGAGCAAATGAACATCTTGATCGATTGGCTAATGAAGGAGTTAGTCTCATAAATAGGTCAGAATTTTTGTAGTGGAACATGGCCATACTGTCAAAACTAAAAGAAGAATTACAGGCACCGAACAACACTTCCAACCAATCCCCAGATGTCACCTAACTACCAACCCATATAACATGTTATGGGTAATCAATGAACCAACTAGGAGAGGAGAGGGTAATGAAGTGTTGGGAAACAAAGATGTTTGGGATGAGTACAAATTGACCCCAAATCCCCTATTATGGGATGATGGAATGTTGGGAGATGATGGTGTGGAGAGGATTGTGGATATAGGCGATTGTTTGAAGTCCTACCAGGTGATTTCACCCTTTCTGGATAATGATGAAGACTGAAATGAGAGGATATGATGACATAAGTGGCTCAACAAAGTTTAGAATAATAAAACCAATAGCTAGTCTAAACCCCTTCAACACATTATGAAGCATGGTAATTTCATCTACCTACTCTTGTTTTCTTTTGATGCTAAGTTATATCAAGTAGTTAAGTCGTTTAGGTGTTTTAGGTATCCTTCTGGTTCGAGCTCGAGAAGGAGTTCGACTAGGAAAATTGTGGAAGGAATTGGTTCTATAAGAAAAGGTCACAATAACCCTTTTTGCACCCTAAAAAATAGGGGGGAGTTCCCTCTCTAGATTTTCTCTATGTTTTGGTCACCCCTATTTTTCTGGTACCAATATTAGTAAGAAGGCACAATGCCAAATTGGAATTTAGGAGGAAAAGAAGGAGGTTGAAGTAAGAGGAACATGGCCTCTTATGGGATAAAAAATGGTTATGGGAACTCTAATTATACAACCAAATATTAAAGGAAATCCTTGGAAATTAAGGAGTTCTTTCACTCAAGGCTACTTGAGTCTATCAAAGATGAGGTGGAGGAATTGGATGGAGAAGTGAAGAAAAAGAGGAAGATAATGTCGATAAAACATATCCAAAGAGAGATGGAATGGTAGGTCCTTGACTCTCACTTCTTGAGGATGTGAGCAAAGAAGTTGTTCTAGATTATAGATGTGTATTGGATGGTGAAAGAGATGATAACATAGTTCCTAAAGGAATGTTTCATTCCACAACAAGGCATATTACATAGAATTGTACTGCTAGAAGGGAAATTTGAAGATATGTGTGAGGTTGCATTTGGGATTCAAATTGAGGTTTTCCAAATTGATGAAGATGAGGGGGATCCAAGACAAAAAGAAGGTTGTCACGACTCTACTAGCACTCAAGGAAACCCAAATCACATTGATGATGACCCCGAACCTTCAACCGCAACTTTGGAGGAAGACATAATGGTCAAACAATCAATGGACCAGCCCCTAGAAGATACTACTTCCCCTTCCCTTCTATCTGAAGTAGTTATGAATTGCGCTAGAGAGTTTTCTAGATAAAAACTATGTATGCGGCTTTCAAAAATCCAACATTTTGAGTGGACACTCCACCCATGATCAGGAACAATTTAAGCTAATACATTGATAGAGAGTGTTGTGGTTTGAATTTATACATGAACATTGGTAAGTGCTTGTTGAAGAGATAGTCATCGGGATTAGGTGATAAATTATTAATGTATGAAGGATAGATTTTGGGATAAAAATATTAAAGAAATTAGAGAGTATTAAAATGAAGTATTGAACTAAGGGGTTGATTTAGAATAATAATAAAGGATTATATTTAATGTGAGATAATTAAAGTAATCAAAATTATGGTGATCTTGTGATGCTTCTCTTAATGCTTTTTGAGTGTAGAAATATAATTATAAATAAATTGAAGTAATCTCTTACTTTCTTAAGGTTCGATTGATTGCCAAAAACTACCATAATCAACATTGGGGAAATCACCCTCTCAGGTTCTCAATTAGAACCTTTTCTGTTTGGTATGGTGATCCCGACTGGTTTTAATAGGTCCAGTTACCCTTCTCCTAAGACTAGACTAAGGTTAATTTAGCCTAAGTTATCTTGTATGCACAATTGTCTATGTACAAGGCCTTCAACTTGTTAGTGTATGATAGTAGATTATTATTATTATCAAACTTAAGAGAAAGGAATCACCTGTAGGTTATTACTTTGGAAAAGATGATCCCCTTAAAGTGACTAAAATTAGGGTTGAGTGTTGCCACAATGAGACTTGATCCTACTAAAGGAGACTTAAAGAATGAAAAGAATTTTAGTATAAATGAAAATTCACATTAATCCTAAAATTCTAGTGAAAAAAGAAAAAGAAAAAATGCAAGTGAACAAAAATAAAACCTATCTTAACTAGGAGAATGATAGTCTTACTCCTGATCAAGATTAAGATTATCTAGTGAAAAGATGGAAGGATTGTAATTGTGACTCGGGTTAATGTAGACCTGCAAATCATAAAAATAGTTCAAGGATTCATAGTTTGTTCAAGGAAATACACAATGAAATAATTCTCACAAATAGTTATAAAAAAACCGCATGTATATACCCAAATATAATCATGTAATATGAATTCATTGTGAAATTTATATTGAACAAAAAAAATAGTTCATTTTAATCCAATATAAAAAAAATTAAGACATGTTTGAAAATGATTAATAAATAGTTATTAGTTATTACAAAATAATCTGCCTGAAATCATCATCAATCTTAGTTCAAATCTTATGCAGCCTTGCAAATATAGCTTTAAACAAAGCATTCACCAACATAAAACAAATGAGATGAACAATAGTGAATAACTACAACAACAAGAAATAATACTAAGCCGACAATTCAAATACAATAGTGCAAAGGAAATGAAAACTTATTATTATTAACAGAAAATGTTGTTATAATAGTTGTTATAAAAAACAACTTTACAATAGTGCAAATTCCTCTCTTCTCATAGATCTAAACTCTACTTATTCTACAAATAATAACTCTCTCTTATAATAGTGTCATTAAAAGTATCTTCCTCCAAAATTTTCCCTCTTTCTATTCCAATTCCCCATAAGCTTGAGTTCATATGCCTTTTATAAGTTCTCAGAGTTTGTTTGAGTTCCTTAAAACTTACCTCAAATCTTCTATTATCTCCCTACAATCCAAACAAATCCATATAATAAAATGTAATCTTAAAATCTAAATAAAACCTAAACTAAATTAAATATAAAATTTAAACTAAAACCAACAAAGAAAATGAAACTAAACCTTAAATTAATGAAATCAAAATCAATCATATCAAAATCTTATTATAACTAAATAAAAACAAACTAAGTTAAATATGAAATAAACTAAAATCTAGAATCTAATAATAATAAAAAAATGGATTTAAAACTAATTTGATAAAAGTAATAAAATGAAAATTATATACAAATTAACCATTAAAATAAAACAAAAAAAAAAAAATTTAAAATAAAACAATAAACCAAAACTTAAAAGAAAACTAAGCAACATTAGACAAACTAAAAGTAACTAACGTAAAACTAAACTATATTACAATTAAAATAAAGCAAAGCCGCAAACCAAACTGAATAATTAAAATGAAACTAACTTAAAGGGAACAATAAAAATTAGCTGAAAATAAAAGGCCGGGGAAGAACTTCTTTTATCTTTCGCTTAGGCTGCTTCACTTTAAACATTTACTCGCGTATTGATAGCATACATATGGCTTGAGTGGCTTGGACCTGTATTTAAACAAATTTATCTTCCTCTTATTACTGAGAGGGTGACGGTAATTTCAACGATCCAAAAACTTTTCTTCGTGTAATTCCTATGCAGCTAGATCTTCGTGTATTGAAACCTTTAAAAACTGATATTTTTGTAATGGAAAACTGTTGCGATTTCCTGTAAATAGAGATCTGGTAACCTTCTTTTGATTTAATCTCAACAGCGAATCTGCTTTAAGTGGCCTTAAATGAACTGATAATATCTGCCAAAATACTCTTTTGTTTGGGAAAATTGTCACACGATTACTAATTTGATCAATTGCGGTAATAACCCATGTTTTATTTTTATCAAATTCAACCTGGTTTGATCAGAAACTGCCCCGGACATTTACCTGAAAATGTTAATTTGAAGATCTCCCAAAATACTCATTTGTTTGGGAAAATTCTCACACGATTACTAATTTGATCAATTACGGTAAAAACCCATGTTTTATTTTGATCAAATTCGACCTGGTTGATCAGAAACTGCCCCGGACATTTAACTGAAAATGTCAATTTCGCCTCTACTTTTAGAGAATTCTAGAATAATTCTGAGTGTCTGAAACTGTTTATGGTGAGTTCGTGGCATGTTAACTGCAACCTGGTAACACCAAACTTAAGAATACCAATCTTGTCTCTTAGTGATGTGGTACTATTCTTGGAGATCTTGTGTCCTTAACTCAGCGATTAACTACATCATATCTCAACAGCCTCATACCGCCATTTGGTATGAAAAATTGGTAAAGGAATTATGAAAAATTGACATTTGTATAATTGAGGCGCACAATTCTAGATTAATACAATGCTAAAGACAAGTTTCATTAATAAAAAGTTCAGTATCAATAAATAAACAGATCGTAATCTTTCCCTATCCCAAAATATCAAGTCGTTGAGTACATTGATTGATACACAGTCAGGTTATGAGATAACACATTTGGTTATGAAGTATGGATATACTTATAATCTTAAGTTTTGATAAACCATGCTATAAAAGTATTAAAAATAGAATAAAATTCCAAGACATACTATAGATATGACTACATTATAAACCACGATTTGCAAAATTAACGAAAATAATGATATCAATGTCATCATACTTATCCAAATAAAATAAAATTCCAAGACATACAATAGATATGACTACATTATAAACCACGATTTTTAAAAATAATGATATCAATGTCATCATACTAATATGGTAAGATTTGGAATATATAAAACTGATTTAATAAAAAATGATAAAATTTGGAATATATAAAAGTGATTTAATAAAAAATATATATATTCTAGTTTTATCAATAATAGATCCTAGTTTCTTCGGATGGGGTGCCACGTCAAGCAGCAGGCAAAGTGGCAACAAGTTGGTTAGAGCCATAAATAATGGCCACCGCCTCCCATCCTCTCATCATTAAAGATGGGAGGACGCCTGCGCAGTCATAACTAGCTGACGAGTCCCCTCAAGCACGTGAAGGGAACGACACACTAGAGCATTAAGCACTCAGCCTTAATGGCTGGCACTATCACAATCAACCTCACCCTTATCAGCTACCTGGATGGTTATGCGATGCATTTGCAAATTCAATTTGTGGAGTGCTGGAGCAGGGATAATCTCTCCGTCAATATCTTGGCCATAGCTCAGCTCCTCCACATGCCAAGAGCACGAGGACAGCCTCACAGAGGTGCGGCGTAGTATGCCTATCACTCTCGCAGGAAGCGACAGAAGAAATTTGAGCGAGTGTTGGCTCTAGCATCTGCTCAAGAAACCAGGAAACATGGGAGACATAGAATGCCACCCATGGCATACGTGGAGGAGGTTTCTCTAGACGAACCCATCCAGAATTGTCCAGAACACCTCCTTTTCACCGTCCTCGACAATTGGAATCCCCCCACGGCATTTGGAAACAAGACCAAGCTTCGAGCTCCCAAAACCTCTCATAGACATAGGGAAGAAGAATAGGCAGAGGACTTCACACAACAATTCGGGCAGGATGACAACCTGGCAAAATTTTGTTTGTTTGAAGACATGTGGCATCATAAGGCCAACTGTCTCGGTTTCCTCTTAGTAGGTGGGACAGTTGGCGGCACTACCAGACTCTGTAAACATGCAATCGTAATATAAACAGGATCCTCCCCTTTTTACTTAAAAAAAATAAAATAATAGATCCTAGTTTTAAGCTATCAATGAACATGATTTATTTTAGAATAATATTCATGACTTATATTAAAATGAAACACAAGAACCTTCACTCATTTTAGAATAACATTCATGACTTATATTGAATTGAAACACATGAATCTTTATATAGGACTTAAAAAATACTGATTCTTCTATCTAATAAATCTTAGGTTATGAAGTTCATTCATTAATGAAGAAATCCTTAAGAACAAGAACCATGTTTGAATTTGACATTGGGAATCTTGAAATTCCGAAGGACTATAACCCTAATCATAATCACAAACAAAATTCAAATAAGAGAATTTTCTAATAAATAGGGTCCCAAATTTATTATTGATAATAAATGCAAATTTGGAAAGGTTGTTGCCTGCCATAACGATAAACAGTTATGCCATAATTTACTAAAGATTGAAATGAAATCTTTCAAATATTTCTCACACATGACATCATTCCTAAGGGTCCCACATAAGACAAAATCAAAGAAAAATAAGCTTTAAAGGATAAAAGTACTTGAATGTCGAGTTCTAAACAATGAATAAAAAAATAGGGAATAATCATCATTTTTATTATTTTTCTACTATTGGCTAATGAAAATAGCTAGGAGGCTTTAAGGATTAGTATGCACCTATTACCTCTTTTACTTGGAGGGTTTGGATACACTTCCTAAACATATGTGCTTTCAACTCTCTCACCACTCTTTTAGTTAACATATTTGAAGAATTGCTTTTAGCAATTGGGTGAAGAGAAAGGGATGGTATGAGAGGTATTCTATTTAAATCAATATATATGATACTATATTAAGTTTGATCCCACTAGTATTCTCTTCATCTACCAAAGTAGAGGCTTTAATTGTGGAGGGGTATTAGAGGGATTCAAAGAAAAGACAATAGGAAATTATTTCCTTTATAAAATTAAACTTATAATTCTTGAAACATATCTTAATGTTCCCCATAGATAATAGTTAATGTACAAGAAAAGTGAAAACTAGTATAGGTGATCTTTAGATAAATGAAATCCTATTTAAAAAATAAAAAGGATTTCCCATGTAAACCAACTAAGGTAGTTTAATAAAAAAATTCCCTCATATATACTTTGGAAATACCACAAAATTCAATCCAAACTAAGAATAAATTTAAACCAATCAAAGCCAATCAAATTAAACTCTAGACCAAAAGTGAAATCAAACCACTAATCAAACTATGGAAATTTAAAAAATGAAACTATAAAATTAAAAGAAAATACAACCTAATGAGCCATGAATATATGAAACACAATCAATACAAAAATAAGAAAGAAATATATCAACATAAGAAAAAGGAATATGTATGTTTTCATTTATGTTAAGATTTAGATGGGTTATGTATTGAATGTTTCAGAATGAATTAGGATTTTATTGCAAAATTAAATTCGTAAGTTTTTAATGATCGGTTTTAAGAATAAAGCATAAAACACAACTTTAATGAAAATCATGGAAAATAAGAGGAAAATAAATTAATAAGGTAAAATAAAGGATATTACCTTGGTAATAGCTCAATATAGTCCATAATCACACAATTACTTTATTCAACAAGAAGCAATAAATTGTACTAAACCTAAATCTAATTAAAAAAAAAAAACTAAGAACTAAATTGCCCCTAATATATCCTACTTTAATCAACTCTACAACAACTACTAGGGATAAGTAAAGTCAAATTTCCAGTGAAGTCAATCAATAATATGCTATAGGAAATCTTTCATGAAAAGATTTATCTAACCAAGATTCTATTCTATCATGATATATACAATGAGAAAAATGAAAAGATTGGAAGAAATTTATAGATGAATGTGGATCGTGTGTAAAATAGCCGTGAAGAATATCTTATGGAAGAATCTTAACATAATTAATTTCAGACATTGTAACAAGATCATGAGAATTAGAAAAACCCATTGGTTGAAAATGATGTATCTCTCTTTCTTGATACATTTCGCTGAACTTGAAATTCAAATAATCAACTTGTGATAAATCAATATGAATAAATGATGTGTGCAAATTATCACCCTTCATTGTATTAGATAAATTATTGATATTGAGATAGTAGACATTAACATCATTTGATTGATTAAAGTTTTCAATTGCTTTATTATGACACAACTATTATTTACCTTCATTGTATTAGATAAATTATTGATATTGAGATAGTAGACATTAACATCATTTGATTGATTAAAGTTTTCATTTGCTTTATTATGAAAAAAATATTCTTCACTCATTACAAAATTAGGTGAATCAATAAAAGACATTTTGTGAAATGTGTTTGCTGCAGAAATTTCATCTTCCCATGTAGAAGATGGATAAGACATAAGACCAAAAGATTCATGGGAAGATATTTCATTCATTTCATCTCCTATATGTAAATTAATATCAACTTATGCTCTATTAATATCTGGCCATACATAATGAAATTCCAAAGGTTTTGAAATGATTTCCTTAGAAGCAAAACTATCAAACATATCAAGGTATAAGAAATAATAAGTAGAAGATGAAAGACAATAAAAAGCCTCTCTTGGAAAAGAAACTTCATTGAAAAATAAATTTTCTTCTATTAGGATGCATGGTTTCAAATGTGTATTTGTTTCTTCTTTTAGAGTAAATTGATCAATATCTATGGTTTTCTCTATTAAAATATTTGAACACAAAGAATTATTAGAAATGTGATTATGTTCATGGTATATAGGTAATGGTGAGAGAAGATCATAAGACTTATCAAAATGGGAAAATTCAAGAATTGGTTTAGATGAATAATCAATAGGATATTTAATAATGGAATCTCTTAAAACTTGATCTTGAACCTCTTTAATTGAACTGAGAGAAGATTGTTCCATATTACTAATATAAACTTTTGATTGAATCTCTTTCTTTGTTAGGATAATGGTAGTATTTCCTAAATCATGACAACTTTCTTCCTTATTAAAAATTAAAGAAGATGATGATGGAGAAGGACAATCAAAAGTTTGCGAAGTATCATGTTCCTCCTCATCAATATCTATCAAAGTGAAAAAATTTGAACAAAATTGATGCTCATATACAACTTCTAAATATTCTAAATCCACTTGTGAATGAGTATAAATGCAAGATTCAGATTGATCATGTTCCAAGGAAAGAGAAACCAAATGTTGAAACCATTCATTCATAGAAGGAAAATCATTAAAAAGAAATATGCAATAGAGATCGATAAACCTTGTACTAAATTGTTCTATTGATTCATATGATTCCATCCTAAGATCATTAACTTCACTACATAATCTATCATAAACATAAATCTCAGAAGAAAATAAAAACACATCTATAAATTGTTCCAAAGAATGGATGGATGTGGCCGGAAATGTTTCATACCACTTCTTAATGCGGTCTTCAAAATTCAGGGTGAAAATCCTACGCATAGCACCTTTGTGAGTTATATCATGAGAAATAAAAATCTGAATAAATTGATCAATATGTTCATATGCAGTAATTTCACTTTCACCATCAAACTTCTTTTTTGACAAAATTTTATCTATCTTTAATGGAGTAGTCCATGATACTCATCCTGAAATACATTTCCAAATAGGAATTTGGGAAGAAGTAATTGAAAATAAAAAGAATTAAAAAAAAATGACTCCACGGACCAGCTTGTTAGTCTGGCCCTCCTTCCAGCGCCAGAAATGTTGATGGCCAAAAATTACCGTAATCAACATTGGGTAAATCATTTGGTTGGGGTACCAATTAAAACCTTCTCCGTTTGGTATGGTGATCCCGACTGGTTTTAATGGGTTCAATTACCATTCTCCTAAGACTATCCTAAGGTTAATTTAGCCTAATATATCTTGTATGTACAACTATCTATGTACAAGGCCTTAAACTTGTTAGTGTATGAGAGTAGATTATTATTATTATCAAACTGAAGGGAAATGAATCACCTCCAGGTTATTACTTTAGAAAAGATGATCCCATTAAAGTGACTAAAATTAGGGCTCAATGTAGCCACAATGAGGCTTGGTCCTACAAAAAGAGACTTAAAGAATGAAAATAATTTTAATCTAAATGAAAATGTAGATTAATCCTAAAATGAAAGTGAACAAATAGAAAAAATGCAAGTGAAAAAAAACAACCTATCTTAACGAGGAGAAGGATAGTATTACTCCTAATAAAGAGAAACCAAGGATATTAATGATCATGCAACTAAGTTTGCTACAAAATATATGGACTACAAACTGTTGAGAAACTGCAGAAAGGAAGAAGCCCCAGCAAAATTAATAGCAATTGATGCGGAGTCCTTAAAGGGTGTAGTATTCAGCTGGGAACCATACCTGTTGAATCAATTTCAGGTAGATTGTAGAGATGCATAGGATAATGGAACAAAATTTGATTACTATTGGTTGTTAATACTAATAGCATTGGTGGGTTGCAAGGAGCTCAAGTTTTCAGCTTTTATAGACAGGAAGGGGAAATGTTATGCAATGCGCTATGACATTTTGTGGAAGGAAAAGGACCCCAATAACCAACAAGACAACAATGCTATATTCGCCATGTTCTTGGAGGATATGAAACAAAATACAACCAATGTATCGAGGATATGAGTAGAAGTGGTGCAAGGAAATGAAGGGATTACAAAATTCAAATCTTCGAGACATCATTTATGGATCTATGCCACAAGGGACCCAAAGAAGAAGTGGTTGGAAATGAGATATTGCAGATCAAGGGAAGAGGTAGACTAGATTGTGAAATACTGGCCCGAGCAGTGGAAGGTTTGAGAAACACAAAAGAAATGAACCAAACCTAAGGAGTCAGCAGAAACAAGAACATCCAAAATAACAAGCAGTCCAATGGAAAATACTAGGAAGTTTGTAGAGTGCAGCCAAGCTTCAGTAAGATCGGAAGACTAGGAAGTTTGTAGAGTGCAGCCAAGCTTCAGTAAGCAACACAACCAATAAAAAACTCATAAATAAAGAGACAGTATCAAGGAAATAATTCAAAGGGGATGGAAATAAGGATAGTTCTCATACAAAGGAAGTAAAATATGGGGAAACATCAAAGATGAAAACTGAGGCACAAACCTCAACCCCAAATAAGAAGAGAATGGGAACACATGAACTAGAAATAAGGAAAAACATGAAGTATCATAAAAATCCTCCAATTATCACTATTATAGAGGACGATGTCGATTTGGTAGCCAAAAATGTCCAAGATAGAGGAGAGGATGTAGTACACATAGTAGAGGCGCCAGGGGAACAAATCATGGAAAAATTAGTATAAGTACACGACATCTTGCAGAGACTTAAACTAAATAAAACAAATCATCCAACAATGCAACATAAAAAAAATAGAACAAGAAACATCAGTGCAAAAGGAGCAGGAAGCGACCGTGAAGACAATAGTAGTGAGTGGTGACAGATTCACAGTCACACAAGAAATGTTGTATATAGATGAAAATAGCACAGAGAACAATAAAGGATGTGGAACATATGGATTTTATCATGGAGAAAATACCCACAAAAGCCTTATATGGATTGTAAGCAAATGTAATGCAGAAAGTGAAATCTAGATCTAGGTTGGATGCCACCAAACTAGCGATCGTTCACGAGGTGAAGGAGATTCTACAAGTAACATGTGAGCAGATCACGCTGGAAAAGGAGGAAGAGAAGCAGTGTGAATTTTTTTTAGAGAAGAATGTCATAGAGGTATACATGAGTATACTTGACTACATGAAGGCATAGGAAATTACAACAGAGTATAAGATACAAAAAATTGTGCAGACGATGGAAAGATACAAACAAGAAATATCAGAGTTAAAAAAGAAGTTAACTTCGAGTACACCTCCATAAGTGTGAGAGTAGAGAGAGAAAGAGTCTACTCTGCACATAGAAGGTATAGCGCTTGAGGTTAAATAAGTGGGATAACTGTATAAC
>CBVK0100306532.1:0-14304 GCA_900067695.1 Picea abies
CCACATTGTGAATTAATTGTTACTTTATGACTTAAGTGACATATTTCACTTTTGACTTAAAACTCCTAAGTCAAAGTGAAATTAGAATGATAAAGTAAAGTACAACGGTAATAGTCTTCCCCCTTTGTGCTTAGAGACTCATAAGCACATGGGGACGACTCATAAGCACATGGGGACCACTTTCCAAGGTACCCAAATCTCAACAATAAATGGGGCTGCCATTTTCATTAAAATTGTTTATGCATTAATGCAATGGAGTATTATTGACTTATCGACTTCACTCATATTACAGCTTGCATTTGGAAGGGGTTGATTCATACTTATCGATCTATTGCACATCTTTTATGCGGGTCAATGAATCGATTTCTTTGAGGAATTTGTTACCTTCTTGGCCACTTTTGGAAGTTCTTCCTATTAGCGCCGCCATTTTTCTTTCCATTTAGAGTCGATTTGAGTCACGTTATGACCCATGGTTCAAAACATGTGAAGTCGGGTACGTAGCATCGTGAGGTTGAAGTCAGCAAATGGTCGGTTGGCCCTTGGAAATGGGAAGGGGTGTCAGAGTCGGGAATTGTATACGTGGTACGTGTTATCCACCAAGTTTCACTATGATGGACTTCCAGCGAGCCGCCAAACATTGAACATTTTCATGTTCAAAATTCAAAGTTCAGAAGTTCAGCCGGTCATCAAGACCAACCTTTTTCTCTTTACATTTCCATGAAAAATTGTAATAAGAGATGTCGCATGATGAACTTGTAAAAGGTCTTAGCCACCTTAAGTCCTAAGCGTGAGTTATACTCTGGAGTGTTTTTTCACTTACTAATTATATTTTTCCGTTTTCAGGCAATTTATAATTTATGAGTTTTTTCACTCAATCCTTCCAGAGCTGGAGTATATGCCCATGGTTAGGCTTGAGCATGGATCTAAGCCTATTGTCTAATGTATATTACTATGCTAAACATTCTCCTAGAGTCTTATGGAAATGTACTAAGTCCCCCTTAGTTTTTTTTAATTTTTTCAGTTAGTTAATTAAAAATTGTCAAAATTCGACAATTTTTAATTAAAAAATAAAGATGTATTAAAAAAGTGGTACTAGGGGACCTCATATGCCATGGGGATGCTCCATTTTGGACTTAGAGCACCCATATTACCTAAGTACCCACTTGGTTGAGTAAAATTCATGATTTTAATCACTTAAAAATTAATTTTATTCCAAAAACCCAAAAAAGTCAAATAAAATCAGCAAAAGCAAAATTTGAGGAAACATGAGGGGACATGTTTGAGTTGAAATAAAGCCTCAAAAGGCAAGGTGGCATCCATTGGGTAACTCCTATTGGTTAAAAGGCATAAGTGGGACAAGTGTTGTCTCATTGTGGCATGTGCTCCATGAGGAGGTGCCTCTTGAGAGGTGGCGCATTCCCAAAGGGGGTAGCCAACCTCTTGAGAGGTGGCACCTCCCATACCTCATCTTCTTCACAAGTGGCGACCTGTTTGTGTTGTGGGAGAGGTGGCAGCCACCCTCTCCACACTTGTCATCCCTCTTCCTCCAAATGGTGTGCCCCCCCTCTCCAAGTGGTGCGCCCTCCTTCACTTGGCTTCTTCACCCTCTTGCTATATATTGGAGCTAGTTCTCCTTTTGTAATCAGATCTGGTTATGTAAAGTTATGCTGTTGTAATATGCTCTCGGGCTGTTGGAGTAAAAATTGAAGACTTTGGAGGTCAATCTTGGTTTCTTGTACCAATGTGTGGATACAATTCTTCTTTGTGGATGTGTTGAGATTATGGTAAACTTCCTTTTTTTGCAATTATATCCGTTAGTAACCTTTCAATAAGATATTAGTGAGCTTGCTTGCATTACTAGATCTTATTTAACATATTTAATCTATGATTTCATGCCATTCTTGCTTGAATTCGTGTTTTCTAGATTGAATGTGTAGGAAGTAGATGCATCTACTTTTAAAAGTTTCTTGTAAGATTTGTATTAAGTTTACAGGACCTCTAATTTGGAGGAGTGGAAGACTCTAGGCTGAGATTCTAACACTTTCAATTCCATCTAATCGGAAGGATTCCCTCTTCAAGTGCATCAAAGAGACTGCATAGCCCAAAGTTGGCTTCCGTTCGACATTCTTTTTCCCTTATCTCAAATTTTCTAAAAATCTAAATTTTTTGGTTACTTTGTTGGAAATGCAAGTATCTTAGATCTATCCTTATTTAAATTTCTGAATATTTAAGTCTACATGCATAAGATAAACTAGATCCAAGTTTGTACTTTCAAGTTTCATCTAATTGCTTAGATCTAACATAAGAAAAGTCTCCTTTAGCATGCTTTTCTTTCAAAAATTTTAGAAGTTAAAGGATAGTTCTTTTCTCAAAGATTTCAATTCCATATTTGGCAATTAGAGTGCCTTTATATGGCTGTTTTAAAACAGAAGAAAAAGACCCTAAGGAGACAAACTCTTTAGCTTGCTTTTCTTAGTTCATTTTTGCTCATTTTATGCTAGTTTACTTAGTCAATTTTGGGGCTTTCCTACTAATAACCCAAGACACTTCCAAAGTGTTTTTGGGCATCTTTTGTCATTGTTTGTTTGCTGTTTTTTGCAGGTTGATGAACAGATAAAAGGAAGTTATGTCCGTTTTGGGCAGATTTGGAGCATCCGGGACCTCCGGGGGCACCCCCTTTCTACAATAAACATTTGTAAAAAATTGTAAAGACTTGTGACCCCCCTAATGAATGGTCACAAGTCACTTCCATAAAGATTTGTGCAAGTTCTTTAATAAAATCAATGGGACTTGTTATCGCGCAGTTTGTAGTTTAGGTCAGAAGCTAAAGGATATAGATCAAACTGGCGTAACAGGAACCTTCCCCACCCAATGTCACCTCAATGGGGAGGTTCTTTCTGTTTACAGCGGTTAGCCCAGGGGAGACGTCCCCGGAAACCTGGGGTCTTGAAGAGGCTAAGGTATAAAGTCAAGGTCAAAGTTCCCCCCTCACAGGTTACCACCAAAGTCAGACAGTCCAGCTAATCAGCCAATAAGGAAGTGTATGCCCAAATGAAAACACCTGCTCGGAAGACAACAATAATACAGTATATATGCAGGCTATAACTCAATGAGTTAGTACTTCAATGACCATCTGATATCAATTAATAAGCAATGTAAAACAATAGATACCAATGAAGTCAATGTTTTATCAATTAGCTATGGCAAAAGCATCAATTCATTAATAACTATCAAGATGATCAAGCTAACAATGTATCCAACCAACGCTTTACTCAATAAATGCTTCAAATCACCATTTAATTGCTTATATTCAACACTTGTTGCGTCAAGATGAGATAACCAACTGTGACGTCAGCCCTAATTAGGTTAGTTTGTTAGTTAGGGTTTCAACATTTAGAGTTTTGAGAGTGGTTTTGTACACTAAGACTTCAACGCTGGAGGTTAGAGATCAGTGCCTTAGGGTATATGGAGTCAAACAAGATAAGGGCACAAGGTTTTGAAAGGATGAAGACTTAAAGACAAGAGGGAAGGGTTCTAAAGTGCTGCAAAGGCAGGGCCCTAGAATCAAAACCCTAGGGGAAAGAGACTCACTCTGGTGTTGCTTAAGCAAGGCCTCATGCTCTTTCCTCCTTCTTTAGGTCAACTTGGCAAAACGGCTAGCATAAATGATAAATTTAACTAAAGGATGAGGTGAGAGAAAGTGTTGTAAGGACAAGGCTTTCAAACCCTAGAAGATGATGGCCCTAGGTGTAGATAACCTAGGCCTAGGACGTCACCCCCTTTTCAACCTATAAAAATCAATGCTAGCTTGAGGGAAGAAGCAAGATGAGTGTAGCAAAGGCTAGGCTCAATTCTTCTTCTTCAATGGCTAAAATATCTCTCTCTAAGGGGACATATAACAAGGACCTACTTGTGTGCTTGTTACCTAGGGTTTCAAATCAACAATTNNNNAATTAAGAAGTTTTGCAAGAAAATCACTTACATATCATGAAGAAAGCATGAGCAAACCCTAGTTGTAAACCTTCCTTGGAGAGAAATGCCAAAAGATGCCAAAAAATCCTTCCAATAACAAGTGCGCCTCACTTAGAAAGAAACAATACCCTAGGAGGGCGCAAAAATCAAACCTCACAAGTGTGAGTGAGTTGTGTTATATCAAACGAGGGAAAAACATCCTCAATATGTAGTATCTCATGACCTTTAATTTAAATTAGGTCATTAAAAATAGCCGACAAGGCTAATAACCAAAAATCATACTGTTTTACATCAAACTGTTAAATGAAACCCTAAATGAGCAATAAGCAAGACGTCAAGCCCCCTCTGAGGGAGACGTTGCCCCTTTTTAGGGCAAAACATAGCACTAGATGACAAACGTTGGCCCTCATTGGGCCTCCAAACTCTGCCTCACGTGCCAAAATGCTCTGTCAAGGTGCTATACACTGGAGGTGAGGTCATGGCTCCTAGATGACGTCCTGGGGCATCAGAAAGCACACGTTCCACCTGTAGTGGGTCAACCCCCCTGGGCTAGGCTCAGCCAAAGCGTCCTGAATGAAAACGTCCTCCTTCTTCTCTCGTGCAAAGGCTCGACCAATCATTGTCCTGTCTTTGCCCCTGATGAAGTCCCAACAACCATCTGATGGGCTCTTTAGCCCCATGTAGGTCCGAACTAATCATCTCCCCATGTGTACCGGTCCACTTGGTACCTGTCCGTCGGGCATGGTCCTGCACATAAAAAACTTCGCCCTCCATGGGCTCATTAGTCCTAGGGATCATAGCAATGTCAATCATATTTCATCATTAATTTTATCAAATGCATGCATAAAACCCCTAGCATATCATCCAATAACTCAAAGACATTACAATGACCTACTATACAAAGATGAAGAAAAAGACAAAATGCCCTATTGGGCCAGCATCCATAAGAAAATGAATGTTTCCAAAGGATATCATCCAAGCCATGTAACATGAGGTTGTGTGGTCAAAGGATGTCTAGACATATAGGTAGAGTGAAAGACAGGGGTGGTATTGTCTGTGGGTGCCTTTGTAGGAGGTGAGCCGTACCTGTCATGGATGCAATTCTTTCCAAGCCATTTTATTGCCTTTATTCTTTCTTTTCTTTATTACTTTTTCTTTCTTTTTATTTCAAGGTCTAACTAGAGGACACTGCCTTGGCGTGGTGACCAGAGCTGACAGTGTTACCCACAAGTACTTTGTGTTACCCACAAGTACTTTCACAGAGACGATAAGGCTGGCTCGTGATGAGACCCCCTTTCCCTTGGCCATGCAACCAAAGGTCACTGCCCTGGTGTGGTAACCAGATAATGGCAATGTCATACTGCTAGGTACCCATGAACATAATCGGCTGGCTCGTGATGAGACCCCCCATCCTCTTGGCTAGGTCTTGTTTTGTTATTTTTCTTCGGGTCCCTCTTGTTTATTGTCGAGAGGCTTTTTGTTTCCTTTTCAGGGATCCTTGGGCGAGGCATCTCTAGGTTTTGTTTTTTATGGCTTTTATCTCTTACCAGCTGCTTTTACCCCCTGGGCCTTTAGCCCCTTCTTCCCACGAGATAAGGTGTAACCCCGCAAACAAGTCATCCTAATGTACGGACTAGGGGAATGGGATAGATGAGTGGGAGATAAGATGTAAGAGTGATGATATGATGGGAGTGGACGATGGCCCTTCAAAATCCCCCCTGGTGGCTAACCAAAACCTATAATGTAAGATCCAAGCAGTCGTCAGAAATGAAAGGAATTTGATGCATATATCTGAAGGTTAAAATGATCAAATATGACACATACCATGATACCTGGACCAATCACCTCATGGAGCAAGAGTCTTATCTGATACAAGTCCAAGCCGAAGGTGATGGATGTTGTTGCTACTGACAGGACAAGTCTGATGAAGAAGAAGAAAGATGGGCCCTCCAGGGCCATGCTCAGGTCAATCCTGCTCTCGGTACTCCATGTCTAGGACTTGTGGGCCTCGAGACATGATCTCCTAGTTATCCCTAGAAATCGGGGATAACAGGGCTCCAAGCTCTCACTCTTCATCCCCCTTGGAGGAATGGTGTTTTTGGTTTTTGTCTCAATTTTGCAATTTTAGCTTAGATTCAACTTTCATAACTAAAGATAAGCTAAAGTAATCTTTCAATTCATCACAGAGCACTGCAATCAATCTAGATTAGATTTCAATTTGCAAAGTAGAACACTAATTGCTAAATTACTTTTACTTCTTGCAATTTCAATTTGGCAAATAAACCATCCCCTCAGCTCTCAGTGCGGTTCCTGACCCTTCCAGTTGCAAGCTAGTCTCGATCTGCTGGAAGTAAGTTTCATACACGCTGGGCTGGTCAGTGGTTGATAGATTAATTAGGACAATCTCTAAGTGGTATCGTTTGTCTAAGACCACTACCCTGGGTGTCGTGTGTCAAATCACCTGACAACTCACCTTGTTCGATCTGCGGTACACCCAGTCGGCAAGTTTTAGATTGGTAAACAATACATAAGGAGACCCAAACCATTTCACTAATTCAACATCAATTTATCCTAATAAAACACACGAACTACAGTGCCCACGATTCACTTTAAGGCACTGGTCTCATTTTACACTTAGCAAAGCCACAGGCTTCCTTTTATATATTGGTTATCTTCTTGGAAGCAAATTTTAAATTTACTTGCATATAACAAATGTACCTGAGTATCCTGTTTTTGCAAGTATATTCTTGATGTTATATTGTGGATGAATAGTTGGTTTATGTGTATTTCAATTTATGGTTGATTGTTGAATGAATAATTAAACTCCTAGATTTCATTTCTTGTACTTAGATTATTTAAAAGCCTTAGTATATTTGTTAGGGACTACCCCCCTTGGCTTCGCTAGGTTGGCCTAGACGGAGGAGTTGAGGATTAGGTGACAACACCTTAACTCTCACTTGCCCCCAAGGACACACCGAGTGGATTGAAGATTTCTTCCACGTCTCCCAGGTGTGTATAAGGCGGAAACATTTTGGCGCCATTGCCGGGGATAAATCTTTCTATTCCCGGAATACGACTTTTGTTTTCCTTTTTGTTTTTTGTTTTGTTTGATGCTTCTTATTTGTTTAGAATAAACTTGATCATCTATCGACTCCACTTCAAAAAATAATTTGACAAAGTATTCTGCAAGGAGGAACTCACGGTTTGCTTAGCTTCATCCTTGAACCCGAAGGTGTTTTTGGAGGAGCCTAACCAAGCTTTCTTCCCAACAAGATCCTTATTAATTTTTGGGTCCCAGTCCATTTCTGATAGAATCTTTTCTCTTTGCTTTTTGATTAATAAATCTAGTTTAGAAATGGATGATCTTTATAAACCTATTGATTTTTCTGCAACAAGTGGTTATCCACATGTGATTCCAGAAAAAGAAATTAAAAATTTGCCTTGTTTTCAAAGTAATAATATTGTTGATGCTAGACTTCATGTTAAGAAAGTTTCCCTTTGCTTTAATAAATGGTGTTGTAATGCCTTATATGAAGATGTGGGAATCAAATTGTTTATCTTATCCTTTGATGATCTTGATTTCTTTACAGAGCTTAAAGATAAACAGGTTAGAACTTACAATGAGTTGATTGATGCTTTTATGGATGGAAGGAAAAGAAACCTTCAAATATGAAAACAATCAATTCAGATGTTAAGAATGATGCTTCACTAGATTCCAATCAAAAGTTTAAAGAAGTCATTCAGGCCATGGAATTTATCTATGCGAAGCAGTTAAAGGCCATGAAGGTTCGCCTTGCAAAGGCAGAAACTCGCATCAAGTATTCATACCCTATAGAGACAGAACTTCACAATGAACAAGAAAAGGAATTTCACCTGGAAATTCCGGAAGAGCCTATAGATGAGTCATTAATTGGTCATGAGGAAACAAATGATTTTGAGTTTGAAATGATTGAATATCCAGATAATTCAGATCCCCACCCTCCTCTCGAGGAATCCATCTCCTCAGAGAAGACCTTCGACAGTTATGATGAACCTGAAACGATCAGTGAAGCAGAGGTCTTGGCAGTTCCACTTCCAATCTCTCATTCGTCAGAAGAATCAAATAATGGAAGAGTGGAAGACAACTCCGGTCTATCAATGTCAGATCATTATGAACAGCGGTTGGGCTTCCACCATGACAGTCCAACGTAGAGATTCATCAAAGCTTTACAAGGCCGGCCAGACTCCAATGTTTGGTTGAATAAAGGAATGAACATGTTTCTTGGGTGGTCTGATCCCAAGAAAAGAGCCAAGTTGATAAAACTTGGAAAAGGATCTTCAATGAGTCATCTCGGACCGGGATTTTTCAGACATCTGAGGTCTTATTTCATCCATGACATGGTTGTTATCTATGTTTTCTACTTCAGCCAGTTGGATAATGAGAAGGTCAAAACTACCCATATTTTGGACCTAGAGCACCCATATTACCTAAGTACCCACTTGGTTGAGTAAAATTGGTGATTTTAATCACTTAAAAATTAATTTTACTCCAAAAACCCAAAAAAGTCAAATTAAATCAAATAAAATCAGCAAAAGCAAAATTTGAGGAAACATGTGGGGACATGTTTGAGTTGAAATAAAGCCTCAAAAGGCAAGGTGGCATCCATTGGGTAACTCCTATTAGTCAAAAGGCATAAGTGGGACAGGTGTTGTTTCATTGTGGCATGTACTCCATGAGGAGGTGCACACCTCTTGAGAGGTGGCACATTCCCAAAGGGGGCAGCCAACCTCTTGAGAGGTGGCACCTCCCATACCTCATCTTCTTCACAAGTGGTGACCTGTTTGTGTTGTGGGAGAGGTGGCAGCCACCCTCTCCACACTTGTCATCCCTCTTCCTCCAAATGGTGCGCCCCCCCTCTCCAAGTGGTGTGCCCTCCTTCACTTGGCTTCTTCACCCTCTTGCTATATATTGGAGCTAGTTCTCCTTTTGTAATCAGATCTGGTTATGTAAAGTTATGTTGTTGTAATACGATCTCGGGCTCTTGGAATAAAACTTGAAGACTTTGGAGGTCAATCTTGGTGTCTTGTACCAATGTGTGGATACAATTCTTCTTTGTGGATGTGTTGAGATTATGGTAAATTTCTTTTTTTTGCAATTATATCTGTTAGTAACCTTTCAATAAGATATTAGTGATCTTTCTTGCATTACTAGATCTTATTTAACATATTTAATCTATCATTTCATGCCATTCTTGCTTGAATTCGTGTTTTCTAGATTGAATGTGTAGGAGGTAGATGCATCTACTTTTAACAGTTTCTTGTAAGATTTCTATTAAGTTTACAGGACTTCTAATTTGGAGGAGTGGAAGACTCTAGGTTGAGCTTCTAACACTTTCAATTCCATCTAATCGAAAGGATTCCCTCTTCAAGTGCATCAAAGAGACTGCATAGCCCAAAGTTGGCTTCCGTTCGACATTCTTTCTTCCTTATCTCAAATTTTCTGAAAATCTAAGTTTTTTGGTTACTTTGTTGGAAATGCAAGTATCTTAGATCTATCCTTATTTAAATTTCTGAATATATAAGTCTACATGCATAAGATAAACTAGATCCAAGTTTGTACTTTCAAGTTTCATCTAATTGCTTAGATCTAGCATAGGAAAAGTCTCCTTTAGCATGCTTTTCTTTCAAAAATTTTAGAAGTTAAAGGATAGTTCTTTTCCTAAAGCTTTCAATTCCACATTTGGCAATTAGAGTGCCTTTATATGGATGTTTTAAAATAGTAGAAAAAGACCCTAAGGAGACAAGCTCTTTAGCTTGCTTTTCTTAGTTCATTTTTGCTCATTTTATGCGAGTTTACTTAGTCAATTTTGGGGTTTTCCTACTAATAACCCAAGACACTTCCAAAGTGTTTTTGGGCATCTTTTGTCATTGTTTGTTTGCTTTTTTGTGCAGGTTAACGAACAAATAAGAGGAAGTTATGTCTGTTTTGGGCGGATTTGGAGCATCTGGGACCCCCGGGGGCACCCCCTTTCTACAATAAACATTTGTAAAACATTGTAAAGACTTGTGACCTCCCTAATGAATGGTCACAAGTCACTTCTATAAATATTTGTGCAAGTTCTTTAATAAAATCATTGGGGCCACAAGCTCTCACTCTTCATCCCCCCTGGGGGAATGGTGTTTTTGGTGTTTGTCTCAATTTTGCAATTTTAGCTTAGATTCTACTTTCATAACTAAAGATAAGATAAAAGTAATCTTTCAATTCATCACAAACCACTGGAATCAATCTAGATTAGATTTCAATTTGCAAAGTAGAACACTAATTGCTAGATTAGTTTTACTTCTTGCAATTTCAATTTGGCAAATAAACCATCCCCTCAGTGCTCAGTGCGGTTCCTGACCCTTCCAGTTGCGAGTTAGTCTCGATCTGCTGGAAGTAAGTTTCATACACGTTGGGTTGGTCAGTGGTTGATAGATTAATTAGGAAAATCTCTAAGTGGTATCGTTTGTCTAAGACCACTACCCTAGGTGTCGTGCGTCAAATCACCTGGCAACTTGCCTTGTTGGATCTGCTACACACCTGGTCGGCAAGTTTTAGATTGGTAAACGATACATAAGGAGGCCCAAACCATTTCACTAATTCAACATCAATTTATCCTAATAAAACACACGAACTACATTGCCCACGATTCACTTTAAGGCATTGGTCTCATTTTACACTCAGCAAAGCCACAGGCTTCCTTTTATATATTGGTTATCTTCTTGGAAGCAAATTTTAAATTTACTTGCATATAACAAACGTACCTGAGTATCCTTTTTATGCAAGTATATGATTGATGTTATATCGTGGATGAATAGTTGGTTTATGTGTATTTCAATTTATGGTTGATTGTTGAATGAATAATTAAACTCCTAGATTTCATGTCTTGTACTTAGCTTATTTAAAAGCCTTAGTATATTTGTTAGGGACTACCCCCCTTGGCTTCGCTAGGAGTTGGCCTAGACGGAGGAGTTGAGGATTAGGAGACAACACCTTAACTCTCACTTGCCCCTAAGGACACACCGAGTGGATTGAAGATTTCTTCCACGTCTCCGAAGTGTGTATAAGGCGACAACAATACAGATATGCCTTTTCCAGAAAGTCGAATCCCGTTAAGGAACTAGTCTCTACGTGCCCAGGTCGGGTCAAATGGTTAATAGAGGTCGCATCAGCGAGTACAACAATTATTATCAGTTCATCATGAAGGTTGAGGGAATGAAAAATCGCGGCGTTCGTATTATGCATGCCCAACAAACCTTATCACCTGCATCCTACACGCGGGGATTTTCCATGGATAACTTGCAACTCGACTTGAAACATGTCGTCGCCATACATTTGCTGCCTTTCAGCATGATTTTCTCTCCTGGTCGATTCGTTATAAATCTCATATGCTCGGCATGTCCTCCAGTCATAGAACCAAGCCTAAACTCTGTTCGCAGTTTTCCCCTTTCCAATCCAGTTTGTTCAGAACCTCTCCCCCTGTGCATTTTTTCAATACACTACGCGCAGAGTATACCTTGGTCCCACCATGGCGACTTCTCAGTGTGTAGGAAAGGGCGCGTGGAGCGGTAGAATTGCGAGGTCCGAGCCCCAAAGAGACTGGGATTCATTCTCACCCGCGGCAACCATTCCCAAAGACGTGGAAGGAACCAGTCTTTCACCTGCAGGAAAGACCAGATCAAGTTGCGGAACAGCCGAAGCAGAGGAATTCATAAAGCAAGGGGAGATGGTAAGAGCCCCCTCCTCCCAACAACAACTGCCTCGGAGGGGCAGGCCGAGAAAGAACAAGGAAATCATGAAAGCTCAGATCACAGAAGAACCGCGCGTTGGATTGATAGCTGAAGAACTACTCAGACGCGCCATCCGGCTAGAGCTTGCTGGGAAATCGAGCCACAAAGACAGGAGCAGAGCAAGGAGAGCGAATGTCGCAGGAGCAAATGAGGAAGCGCCATCTCAGCAGCTGAAGAAAGAAAAGCTGGCTATTGCCTAGCTCTATCAGGAAAACAGGGAATTAAGGCGACAGCTAGCGACAAAGACCGTGAAAGCGTCAGCTGCACAGAGTCACGGAGGGAACGTGGCATGCTTGAAAAGGCAACTCAGAGAGGCGCAGGACATTATTGTACAGCTGCGAGAGGTGCAAAGGTTAGCAAAAGAAAGGAACACGGAGCATACCATAGAAGGCGAAGCGGCCGAAAAGGAAATCCGCGTGGCTCTTACCAGTGCACAGAAAGAGAAAGTTTAGCGGGCGTCGTTTTCTTCATGGCAGTTTTGAGTGATACGTGTTCTCTGAAGTATCATACCATTTTGATAACAGCCGCGAGAATCGAACAGTTGTTTACCGCACACAGTTCTCCAGTGAATGAGCGCATAACAGAAAGCGAAGTCGTTATTACAAACAACAAAGCCTTTAATAGACACTTGTTCGCTAGGATACCTGATCAAGGGAATACAACGACACATCTTTCCCCACATCAGAACCTGACCGACGATCAGACCCTGTGGAGAACCTAAAGACAGTCATTAGTGGACAGGCGTGATTATTGCCTATTTTTGGATGGTACCATACGAAGAGTCTCTAGCGCATGTTGCGCGTTCTTCCTAGTTTAGGGTTAGCAGTTAGAAAACAGGGTAGCGCAAGTGGCGCCCTCGTTTATATATTTCATCTTTTCGATGTAAGCCAGGTTGGTTGGCAAATTGGGTAAACGACTGCTATTGTATGTAATCTGAGTTTTGACCGAAATTTAATGCAAAGGTCCTGTGACTTGATGAAAAGATTCTAGTTGTAATAGTTGGATGTATTGTGCCTCTTTCTTTGTGTATGTGTTTCCTGCTATCTTTATTTCATATCTTGTACTGTCTATTTTGGAACGAATTTTCGAACCTGTGGATTCACTGTATAGCGCCCCTTGTTCGCACCACTTAGACAAAACATTTTCCTCTAAATCTAACTCTGAATTCGTCCACAGCGGCGCTCCTGAGTTACCTCCTGTAATTTCTCCCGCCACATTACGGTTTTACACTGAAGACTGTTGCTCGCCTAGCCTTATCCTCTCAAGTCTGGTCACCGAGTCATTCATCTCTGTCATTTCCTTAAATCAACTCCATAGCCCAAGTTTTACTTTCTTGTTCCAATATAACCAAAACCTATTACATCAAAGATGTTTAAATCTAGCCATTGTGTTCCCAAGTCATATCCTGCGAGGAGATCGCGCCATTTCTGAGAGAGCCCTCTCCAGATTCGAAAGGCTAGTTTCGGGTCTCAAAGCTAGTTGAAAAAGTTACCTTCGTCGTTTGTTTATCAGCCAAACAGATTTACGGAGTGCTAACATTCTGGTGCCATTGTCGAGGACGAAGTTGAAAAGATTTTATCTGGGAGAACGACAAACGTTGCAGTTTGACCCCTGAGGGTAACAGAGGGACAAACATCCTTACAGTCTGAAACCCTTACCGGGGCGACTCCAATCCAAACAGACCAGTAGCTCCAAGTAGCACAGTTCAGGAAACCTATCTCCAAAGACGATTTACACTAGAGCGAATCCGGACCCAATGATCCAAAAAGATCTTTTAATGACTTTGGTTGAGTTATTAATCGCATGTGTTAATTAACCATTTATGAAGTTGAACCAAAGAGGATGAATTTAATGAAGAAACATAGCAGCCATAAAACAATATACAGATCCGAACTGAAGCAATAAGAACAACAAACCATAACAAGAGAAGTGATAACGAAGTTCAGCACAAAATTGCCTATGTCTCCAGGCCTTTGTCTCAGTGGGGGAGGCTTCTTTATTAATTCTTCAATGCTTTCAAAGTACATCAAATGGACTCCATTCTAATCTCGTTGTGTTCTGCTCGACCTCAGAAATCCAATGCAACTGACGGCACTGAAAAAGACTGAGTGTAGCTCCCAGAAATGGCCTGCAAAGGTCTCGTCCTCAACAGTTTCCCTGCATAAAAATGGCCTTGGCTTTGCTTTGCTTCATCATAACTCTACTATGATTGTCCTCCATGGCCTCAAACATGCCTAGTTTATATAGATCTGGAGTTGGTTATCATTCCCCAACTTCCTCTCAAAATCTGGGCTCAAAAAGAGCCCAATATCTCCCAATAATGGGCAAAATCTTCAATAACAGGCATAAATCAATTAAAAAATCCATAATGTATAGTTAAAAAACCACTTTATGTTTAATATAAGGCTTAGCCCTTTATCCTTGCGCGCGCCCCCTTAAACTCGGTCACATGCATTGATGTGTGTTATCGCACGGTTTGTAGGAAAGGTTAAATAGCTTGAGTCAAGGGCATAAACCGGCGTA
>CBVK0100306533.1:0-10407 GCA_900067695.1 Picea abies
TCTCCAACTTCACATGGCCATAACTCTCTAACCGCGAGGAGTTATGTGGCATTTCACATACCACTGGAAATGGCATGACATGTACTATTCATATAAAATAGTATTACCTACAAATATATCAAAACTCATACTATTATCCATCAAACAAACTTGGGTCCATTACCCAAACATGGGTTCTCCAACTTCCTTCAAGGGTTGACATCAATGACAAACCTACCTTAATCAAAAGGATAGGTGTAGGTAGTGTCAGATCTTTCTAAACTTGAAGAAGTGTATTTTTTGTGCACCATTTAGAATTTTTTTGGGCCATGTAGTCTGCAAGAAGGGATTACTAGTGGATCTAGCTAAGATTGCAGTAATTCTAGATTTACAACCACCTACATCAATCATACAACCGAGGGAATCTTTATGTCACACATGTTATCAAAGGCATTTTATCAAAGGATATGCACATATTACAACACCGATGGAAAATTTGTTGAATAAGGAAGCTAATTTCCAATGGAATGAGGACTATCAGAAGGGTTTTGATACCTTAAAGAAAAAACTAGTGACCACATCGATTTTGATTTTTCCATATTGGAACAAGGAGTTCCATGTTCATGTACATGCATAGTCCATAAATTTGGGCGTAATACTATCTCAACCAAGGTAGGGAGACATATATCACCCAATTGTGTTTGCAATTAGGAATTCATCCATAGTAGAGAAGAATTACACCACTACAGAATGAGAAGGATTGGCAATGGTATATGCGCTACAAAATTTCAGGCATTATTTATTGGGATTTCACTTTAAGATGCATACAGAAAATTATGCATTAAAATACTTAGTGAACAAGCCAGTGATGGGGGGGAGAATATGCAGATGGCTACTGTTGTTTCAGGAATACAACTTTGAGGTTGTGGTTAAACCTAAGAAGTTGAATGCTGGACTAGATCATCTATCACGCATACTTTTAGGAGAATATGTATTATTGGATTAATTGATAAATGCGGACATAAACAGATCTCCCTATATCCCACTGGAAACTAGAACAAAACATAACAGAATATAAGACTTTCCCTAGGCTCTAATTATTGAGTTTACTAGCTAACAAGAGATAGACAACAGACCTTTTAAATGTTGTTTCCTCTTTTCATTGTCATCCTAGCTCTTTTCCAATGCTCCTGTGATATTGAACCTGCAAGGGAACACAAGCCAACTGAAATTAAAGAAACAAAATATACACAACAAGAACCTATGTATGTGATCAAGGAATCATACAATAAAACAAGACTAGTTTTATGGGAAAGAAACATATCATTGTATCATATTAAGTAGAAAGTGGAGAATACAACCAAAATCCTTGATGTTGCAAGGTCCCCTTTCGATGGCACTTTTCTCCAACACACACACCTTTGCTCCAAAGCCTTTGAGTGAAGAAGATCCACCATGTACCTTGTAGAACTAAAGCAAAGCTATCAAGAAGAAGTAGAACTCTCCATACAAATCTTAGCATATTCAACCTTAGCCTTTTCCATGAGAGATCCATATTTATATAGTGTGAAAGAGAGATGGATGAGGATATTAGGATGATACCACCAAATTAGAGAAGCGAGTAATATCCAAATAGATCGGAGGCCACCTCATCTTCTAGAAGATCCCCTTCTAGAACATTCATGAAATTTGAATTTTCCCAAGCTTAAAGCATCGTTGCACCCTACATACTTAGTATCCTGAAACAACATCGCAATCCAAGTATAGTGTAGCATGCAACGATCGGGTATCGTCACACCCTATGAATAGAGCAGCCTGCGATGACCTTCCTTCATATGGTTTTTGGCAGAGGAAATCAAATCACTTTTCTCATGTAGAAAGACTCTTTTAATATTTTTAGGGAACATGAACACATGATGCCATTGGATCATTGGGGTGACCAAAATAATGTGTAACAGAATGGCCCCCAAAGTATGAAGCTGGAACTCATGACAGCTAAAATACTTTATAGAATGTGTGTGTCGAACAAGGAGCGCACCGATAGGGAACCGACAAACAATCAAGCATCTGCATAATATTATACCAATTATGAGGTAGGCATTCCCATGCTAATATTACAAAATGTCAAGTGAGTCATGGCCACTAAATATACATTGTGGATCCATGTCATTATGAATTGGCATAGCCACCAGGAATACATTGTGGATATTGTAGAAATTTTAATACAAATTAAGTATTTCCTGCGATTCTCCTGATCTAACAATTAGATGCCACTGTTAAATATAGAATCACTTCTACTATTATTATTGTGGAAAATTAAACCATGATCACAAAGTGAAATATCAAGAACACATAACAAAAAAGTTTTTCCAGGAAAGCGTAAAGCTAAAAACCCCACTATCATATATTATGTATATCATGGATCATGAAACAATCTCATACAAAACTCTAATCCAAGAGCTCTCAGTAAAATACAATCCTCTCACATTGTCATACAAAAACTCAGCAAATACATGTGTCAATTCTCTGTGTCTAGACAGCCTGCCTCCTCTGCATAATCCCTGCAAATAGAATTCTCACAAAGAATTTGAATTGCCTAGTTTGCACATTCTCATAATCATATCCACTTCATGTGTGATTGCATGAGTGCACTTCACTCAAATCACAATTGATAGACAAACTGTCCCTTTCACTTGTTATCTCAACTAGGTCTCCACTGGATCTGACATGCATGTAGTTAACCATGGAAAATCTTCAGTTGCAAGTGAGTTCACTGATTTGAATTAATTAATAATCAATTCGCTGAACTCTCACTAGTGCAAGTTTAGTTACAACTAGTACAACTGGGCTTAACTCACTTAATTGAGTTATTTTGCTTCACAACTCTCATAACTACACTTATAATTTTGTCACAACTCCAACTCACTCAGTTATAAATGAGATAATAGATTAATATTTAGTGTCCAGTTTATTTAAGGGAAAATTAAATTAGACAAATGTTTCTTGTTGACTTTTCAACACTCCCTCTAAACAAGAAAGGAAATATCCTTCACCCCAATCATGTCTCTATGATATTTGAATTTGCTTCTGGTGAGCGCCTTCGTTAGAATGTCTACATCCCGATCTTCCGTAGGAATGCATTGAAGCAACATGATCTTTCACTGCACACAATCTCTAAGATGATGATATTGAATATCTATATGCTTAGATCTATCATGAAACACAGGATTAATTGAGAGTTTAATGAAACTCTGATTATCACATTGAATCACTGTCGGATCTAAATGAGAACCAAACAAACCAACCAAGATATTTCTCATCCAAATAGCCTCACATGTAGCTTGAATCACTACCATGTATTTTGCTTCAGTTGAACTAAGTTCCACTGATCTTTGTTTCCTGATGTACCAAGAAACAGTTTTAGATCTGATACTAAAGATCCCCCCTGATGTGCTCCTTCTTTCCATTGGGTTTCCCAACCAATCTGCATCCGTGAAGCCATGCAAATTCACCTCATCCATCTATTTGTACCATAATCCATACTCAGATGTGCCCTTCAGATATCTTAGGACATTCTTACCCACCTTCCAAAAGAGTTTCGTAGGTTTAACCATCTCTTGACTTAGTTGGTTAACTGCATAGCAATTCTATGGTCTCATGTTCACTAAATACATTAGCGAACCTACTAATTGTCGATAGACAGTAGCATCCACTACCTCTCCAGAAGTAGCATCCTCTTTCCTCCAATTTCCCGGAAGAGGAGTATCCATGGGTTTGCATCCTTCCATGTGAAACTTACCCAGTATCTCCCTTTCATACTTGCCTTGAGAAACAAAAATTTCACCATCTCATTGCCATATTTCCAATCCAAGGAAATAATGAAGAAGGCCCAAATCCTTCATCTCGAACTCCTTTGCAAGGTCCTTATTGCATGAGTGTATCAACTTCTCATCACCAGTCAGTATGAAATCATCAACATAAATAAAAATGATTAAAATATTACCCTCCACCACTGATTTGTCGACCGGTATTGGGGCAATTTCCCATGTACTTTTTTTTACAATGAATTCATACTCCTCTACCATAGCATCATCTGAAGTGGGATCCTGCATTGCTTCCTAAAAAGAAGATGGTTTAGTGACAATACATTTTCTCATGAGAGCCATGTATCCAGCAAATCGATCATGAGACTATCTCTATCTGTGCTGTGAAGTAGGGGCTCCTACATTCTGTGCAACATCTAGTCTCAATCTGTCAACTTCCGTGGTGCGCTTTCTGCCATTTTTGATGGATGGCTCTGCTTGAGTGGTTTCCTCCACTCCATGAAACTCCTCATGTGGCTGATCCACATCTTGAGACTCATCTTTGGGAACCAACAGTTCCTCTTCTGCATGCAATTCTATCTCCCTCTCAAGCGATAATGGCATGAATTTCCCCTCATCCAATTTTATATCCCGTTGTATAATAGTCATCTTACTATTAGGAAAATACACACGATAATTATGGGATGTTTTTGTGTACCCCAAAAATATCCCAACTTCAACAGTCGATTCCAGTTTCTTCCTGGAATCCTTGGTCACATGCACATAAACAGATGAGCCAAAAATTTCAAAATGAGAAACATCAGGTTTCTTACCAATGAAAGCTTCTTCAGGTGTACTCATGCCAAGTACTCGATGAGGACAATGGTTTTGCACATAAACCATAGTATTGCATGCTTCTGCCCACAAATGCATAGGTAGTCCCTAATCATGCAACATCGCTCATGCTGCACCCACGATCATTCTGTTCTTTCTCTCCACAACACCATTTTGCTGTGGGTTATGAGGTGCTATGAGTTCTCTTCAAATTCCTTCTTTGTTGCAGAAGTATTTGAATTCGTTAGAGATGTATTCTCCACCATTATCACTCCTTAGAGCCTTCACTTTCTTCCCCGACTCTTTCTCCACCAATGCTTTAAACTCACAGAACTTTGAGAATTTTTTATCCTTCTTCTGCATGAATAATATCTATCATTTATGAGAAAATTCATCAACAAAAATAACATAATACCCATGTTTTTCTATTGAAGCAACTGAGAATTTTCCACACACGTCTGTGTGAATTCTCTCTCAGATCACCGAAGCACAGTTCTCCTTTTCATGAAAGGTGGACTTTACATACTTCCCCAGGGTGTACCCCTTGCACTGATCTAACTGAGCAAGTGTTCCCCTTGGAAGTCCAGTAGATATTTGTTGCATTATCTTCAAGGCTCCATGATGAATATGGCCCAATCACCTGTGCCATAATTCACCCTCATCCTGGCTCACCACTTTTTTTGCCTTGCCCATCATGGCACCATAGTCATCTAACTCTAGCATGTAGAGATTCTTAACTTGAATCCCTATCTTCTTGAATTAACCCGTTGCTTTATGTTGCAGGTAAGATTTTCCACCACTGAAAGTAACATCATAGGCTTTGTCCTTCAACATTGTGACTGAGACCAATTTTTTCTTCAGACCTGGAACATGCATAACATTTTTCAATTGAAATGGTTTACCTGAATCCAACTGAAAGGTAATGGTACCAATACCATTTACACTATATCGTCCATCATCGCCCATCTCTATATGCATTTTGAGATCTTTCTCCTCCAAGTGAAATATCAAGAACACATAACACATAAGTTTTGTCACAACTCCAACTCACTCAGTTATAAATAAGATAACAGATTGATATTTATTGTCCAATTTATTTAAGGGAAAAGTAAATTAGACATGTGTTTCTTGTTGACTTTTCAACAATCTATTCTCTAAAAGGACTCAAATTCAGACATAGCCATGAGACATACAAAGTGGATCTATGTGTCAATACAAATCATGAATACTCCATCGCAACCTGGATCAAAATGATAGGATCCAGGGTCTTCATTTCCATCATCTCTAAGTATGAATCTATCCATGTGATTATAGGTGTTGAAGTTGAACATGGTAGAAACCACTTGATTACGAGTCATTAATGAAAATCGTTAAAAAGTGCGAGGGAAATCACCATTGATGTCAATGACTCCCAAGGTACCGCAGTACAATCCAGCGAATGTGAATAAATGAGTTGAAGTCAAACAGTTGATGGAATATTCCAATTAGGGGTCAGTGATGTGAACCCACTGTCGAAAGAGAAGAAACTTGCCATTGAGGCATGCAGGCTCTAAGGCAATGAATGATTTCTAAGTCTTGTTCCCGGATAATGAGTTGAAGTCGATAGGAAAAGACTCATCACAAGAGGGCCTTAATGTATCCCCCATAAATGACATGAAATATGTAACATATTTGAGGAAGATCAGAGTATGAAGTGATTCGAAACTAACACAAGGAAGGCTGACATGGTAGAAAATTTAAAACTGCAGATGTCCGGCTCAATAGAAGACTAGTTTAGTTTGGACTTCTCTTGAACATATGAACAACATGGCAATGGTCTTGGCAGCATTGACGCAAGGAGGACCCAACATATGGACATGTGGATGGTCAAATGAGAGACAAATGGATTTCCCAACCCAGATACAATGAGGAAGGGGGGTGTCATGTTCAAGAGAGACTATTGTTTCCACTAACACAAATACATAGGCACATTTCTTTCCAAATTTTCCCCCACCATTTTTGGCGAGTACTTATTTATATTTACGCAAGCTTGAGGAGGATAACATATGCTTTTTTATATAATATCATCCTTCGGACGAGTCCCTCGAAGCACGTTTCATGAACACTAAGGAGTGGTTTGATCCCATAGGGGTCCTTCATTGTTTGTTTAACGAGTCCAAAGAAAGGAAACTGGGGGTTTTTTCAATTTTAAAGAGTCTGAAAAACACTTAAAGAGAACTCCATGAGGTCCTTTTTCGTAAATTAATCTGATGAGACCGAAAAAGTGATAACCTACCGCTCATCAAATGTTTTCTTCAAATACTTTTATGAGCGTTAAAAGGACAAGGGCGCTCAGAAATATTTTCATTTTTAAGGATCGTGAAAAGAGCTTAAAGGATACTCCATAGGCTTCATTTTTCATGTCACCGTTACGAGTTCGAAAAAATGACAAAATACCACTCGATTACATTCTCATGGTTTCATGAGCGTGAGAAATAATTAAGACTATGCTCGTAGTTTTTCCTGAAAAGACCTAAAAGTATCTTCTACATGCGACAAATATATAAAAACAAACCAAAAAAGAGGACCCTTGTTCCAACGTTTCACCTGCAGAATTTTTCAATTTGCAAGAATCAACCACTTGTAAAGTTGTTAGGACTTTAGGGTTTTGATGAACCATAAAAAATAATATAATATACAAATGAAAAGTAATAAGAATCAATAAAATAGGTAAAAACCTCATTTCACTATTTCATTTTTAACTTCACCCAAACATTGCTCCAAACCCCATTTTTACCTCGATTTTCAATTACAGGTTGTGGAGTGCATGGCTAATCATTTAATGAATCGTCTCCACAGAAAAGGTAATATTCATCTCCTTCATATTTCCATGGATTAAAAATTGATTAAAATTGATTGAAAATGTGCTTTTGGGTTGGCTTTTTGAGGTTTCCCATGCATTGTGATCATCCCAGGTGCCCTATATTAGGACCTGCGATGATCTAGGATTGTCACAGGTACCCTTAAATCTATGGTGTGATGACACCACACTATGTGGATGCACAGGCCTACAAAGGTCACAGCCCAAATTTTCAAAAGATGAACCCAACAAGGGAAAACCCCCAAGAACTAAAATTAATTCTCTAACCTCTTTTTATGGTTCCTTGGCAGGTCTTCCACGGTCAAGATGTTGGAATGGCATAAGAGAGAGCACGAAAAAGAATATTACTTTTTCTAGAATGACCCAAGAACAATCATGGCCTTTCGACGGTGTGGGTTGTTGAAATTCTTCAAGATTCAGGGTATGAGGGCCCAGCTAAGACTACTTGAGTACTTAGTTCACATGTGGGATGTGAACGAGAAATAATTTCATGTGGGTGCCTACAAACTCACCATAGATATTGAGAATATCTACTTCCTAATAGGATTATCTCGTTGTGGATCATGGGTGACACTTACAGGTAGTAGGGGTGGCAGTGAGCCTATGAACCACTACATCAGTGAACATTATGTGTCGGGTACCCAAAAACATAGCGGTAATATCACTATCATGGATGCCCGATACTTTCCTCACCGGACTATCCTCTATACTATCACACGCATGGAAAGGAGTGCAACTCCCCACATGGATCTGCAGAGCTATTTTCAATATGCATTGGAGTGTATGGAGCCCTGAGTCTTCAACTAGTGTGAAGGGTTTCTTAAATGTATGAAGACACAACTTACCAAGTGCAAAAGTGGTGGGTTGAAACAATTTGGATACGGGTCGGTTTTTGTATCCTTCTTCCTAGAGAGGGTCCCAGTCTTACGCTTGTAGGTAGAGTGGGGTATACCTACTCCATAGGATCCGAGAATGAAGAGGTGGGTAGACCTCATGGCCCGACATGCAGCCAGTCACATCGTTAAGTATAACGATGTCTTCTTTGAATGGTTGAGAACTCAAATGCTCATGGTCAATGATTATTCATATGTTGGGATAGACTTTCATTGAGATCCATACTTAGCTCTTCCTAAAGGTTCCCAATGGGGGGACATAGGTAAGAAGGAAATTTTGTTTATATAATGTTTTTGTTATTTTTAAAGATATAAAATGTTTTTTATGTTGTTTATGCGATGACTAATCAAGTGCTCTTCGATGATGCAGATGTGGGACCTTATCGTCCTCCAGGTTCATCCCCTATCCAGAGGTGAGGGGAGAGAGGTGTTGTAGCAGGAGTAGTTTTTGTTGACTTTGAGAACATAGAAAAAAATCTGTAGGGACTCATAATGAACATCCCAGATGCCTCTATAGATGATATTCCTAGGCATTACCAGTGTCACACAGTGGGCGTGTTTTCATCCATCCATCGACTGCTCTGTAGAGTAGCACGAGAAGTCACATGTTATAGTGAGAAGCATCCTTGATGTTGTGTTGTATATGAAATCCTCTGATTCACATTTTTTATATTTTGGTCTTCGGAAAAAAAAAAATTGTAAACTTTTATTGTTATTAATACAAGGCTCCTATCGGTTTCCTTGTTTTATGTACACAAGTGTGATTGGATTTTATAAATGTCTCAAATGCCTATCTAACACATAATTATCCAATGCATCTGTTAATGTATTTAGACATCTAGGAATGTGTTTATATTCAATGTAATCAAAATGGCGTTCCAAGAGGCGAATCCATAAATATACCCTTAACAAAGTATGACTCTTTATGGAATAAACACTACTCAACTGTAGTACTACTAACTATGAATAGAGTCATACAATAAGATGACAAATTCCAAGTGAAACAATTTCAGTCAATAATTCGATGATTGCATTGTATTCTGATATATTGTTAGTTACACGACCAAGGAAAACACAATGTAGACTGATCAATTCATATGTATGTGCATAGATTTCCCAAGCAGAAGATGCTAAGTTTTAAGTACTATGACTAGCTCCATTAGTGAAGCTAATGTAGGGTAGTGAAGACATTGACATCTAGAAACCAAGCACAATGCAAGGTAAGCAGTCGAAAGATGAAAACAAACAACAAAAAAGCACACAAGAGTATGATACACTAAAAATACACAGCACTCATGCAAAAATGAATTAAGCCACTAGCAAAGTTGGGTCATTTTGCGACGACTATTTTGACTCTCTTGTGACGTTATGTCATAAATATTGCGACAAATAGTGAGTCTCCCAAATGTCACTTCACATGATGTGGCATGTACGACAAACCTGGATTAACCTCGCTAGAGCGACAACACTAGGGAAGTTGTCGTGATTGCGATAAATAAGAAATATCGTTGCCAAAATGACTAAGTAAATAAATAGTCGAAAGAGAGACCCAATAGGGAAATCATCGCAAGAGTGACAATAAAGAGAGCTCATCACACACTCAAAAATATAGCCAAAGTAAGGAAACATTTTGCGATGAATCAACTTTCGAAGGGATCGTCGCAAGAGCGACGAAACCAGGGTATATTGAGTCAAAATTGCTATACAATTTTCGTAATGTGTATAACAAGTTCATCGCAAGATTTGTACAGGTCATCACAATTGCGACGAAAATAGGGTATATCGCCATGAAATTTCTACACAATTTTCTTGATTTGTATAGAAAGAGTGTCGCAAGATTTGTACATGTCACAAGTGATGAAAACAGGGTATATTGCCATGAAATTGTTATACAATTTTCGTGATTTGTATAGAAAGTGTGTTACAAAATTTCTATGGTATGTCACAAGAGCAAAGAAAACAGGGTATATTGCCACAAAATTTCTATACAATTTTCGTGATTTGTATAGAAAGTGCGTCAAAATTGCAATGAAAACAA
>CBVK0100306534.1:0-14297 GCA_900067695.1 Picea abies
TACCTCCTGTAGAGAACCTCGCTTGCTCAGCCTTATGGATGCACTGTGCACCATAACCGTTAGGAGGCCTATCCCACGCTTGCGCAGAGCACTTAGCTTCCTTGTGGGCATCCTTGTGGCCTCTTTCGGGTGGCTTGACGCTCGTGTTGGGTTTTCATGCTTACCAAGGGTGCATGACTTCTCTGCGCTTCGAGAGGAGTGGTGTCAGGCCATTCCCTCAAGGCTCCAAACCGTAAGTTTTTATTTTTAGAACCTTAATAATAATGAGTTTATCTCCACCAACAAGAAAGTAATATTCCTTTTAAAAAACGTTAATGACAACGAATTATCTCCGCCAAAAAACAAGTAAATTTCCTTAAAAAAAAATGTTAATGACAACCAGTTTATCTCCGCCAGACAACCAGCATTATTCCTTTAAAAAACGTTAATGAAAACGAATTTATCTCTGCCAGACAGCAAGTAATATTCCTTTAAAAAAACGTTAATGACAACAAGTTATCCCTGCTAGACCGCGAGTTCGATTCGCCTTATAAAAACCCTTAATAACAGCTATACCCTCCTGTTAGAACGCACGCCCTTACTCTAAATTTTGGAACCCATCGTGGCAGCGTTTCCTGTCAGGCCATAAGGCACTAAGTCTAGATGTCCCACCTGTTAACCTTCTGTTTGATGGATGAATAAGTTTTTCTATTTTTATCGATTTAATTGTTGATGGCAGGGAATGGTAAATTAAGGATAAGTTTCCATGCAGCTAGTAACTCTCTAGATTAAAGTTTTTAATATTTAAATCTAATGACTTGTTAATTGAAAACTAATTTTGTGTTAAATCTCTTTATAAACTTTATTTTGTATTTGTTTGTAAAAGGAGGTTACATAAAACAATTTTCAAATGNNATAATTTATTCATTTACAACCAAGAATGTAAATTTTTTATTTACCGCAAGGAATTGATGGGAAGGCAAAATAATCACAAAATCACTTTCTTATTATTATCACTGCTAGGAGGTGTCATTATTTAATAAATTAATGAATGGGTTTTTCGCTGCCTTATTAGTAAACTTAATTAAATACCTTAAGGGTCTAGGTTTCCACAAGGTTCTTAGCCTCTAAATATCTAATGATGTTATTCATTGATTCAATCACTATCGTCTCCCTTATAATGATTAAATAATCATTATTAGTTTATTGATGTCTAATTAAACATGTTCATCCGAGATGAGTAGATGAAGGATGATGGCCTTGTGGGGTGGGTTCTAAGGTTGGTTAAGCGTCTACTTCACGTTGATGTTATAATGCCTTCGTTCATGGATCCCATCTAATAAATGATAGTTAGAGTGTTAGGGTTCTTGCACATCTGGAATTTGCGTCTTAACAGATAGTTTAGATTGTTAAACTTCGTGCACATTTGAATTTGCAATAATGTTGGCCTTAGACTTTAGTCCTCTATTGCCTAATGAATTGTATTATGATGAATGACCTTTTAAATAAAAGAACAGTTGTGCGCATTGATTTTAGCATGACGTACGTCGTGTATTCTCATACCTCTTGTGTGCAATGATAATTGAAGTGTGGGGCGTTGTTAAGTCATAGGACTGCTCGCGTTATGATTTTTTGTCTAGATGATAATTTAACATATATGTATTGTGCCCTTAATTGTAAGTATTGATGGATTAAATACAAGTTTTTCTTGCGCCCTCAAATATCCATGTTGCTGGATTGAATTAAGAATTTGTAATTCCCTTGCACCTTGATTAAATGTGATGTATGGATGATGGTGGGTTTAGTTTACTATTTGCGCCTTAAAAATCAATTGATTACGTCTTTAAATACTCATGCGTAATGAGACTATGTGGATGCAGGAATTTCTAAGTGCTTAGATTAACAACGCTCCTTGTAATGATGTGATTGATGTCCAATTCAGTACTTGGATCACACGCGCATCTTGGAAGTTAATGAAAAATTATGATCAAACTTATTGATCGACTTCTTCGTTATTTAACCTAATCAAATATTTACTTACGCCGTGGATATTACGATAATTATTATTGAGATGTTTGCATGCATTGTTAATGATGGCTTAGATGTCATACTTCTTGCATGCCTTGGAATAACTGTTGAATTGGGTTGACCTCGCTATGCCTTAATTTTACAATGTGCAAGACTATTTAGTAACTAGTTTTATCTCACAATTCATTTAAGTTGGCTTGTGAATGTTTTGGAATTATTACCCTAGTGCGCATTGATTAATTGAATATCAATTCCTATGACTGAGGGGGTGACAGTGTCTCTCTTTTATGATGTTTTATTTTCCTAATGCAACACAAAAAAAAATTGACCTGTTGTACACCTCTTGTTGTCATAACGGTGGGCCGTTACATATGGTATCAGAGTGGGTTCAACCCTGTGACTGTGGATAGCCATGCCTTCCACTGAATTAAGCCCTTGATTTATACTCAGCCCTAATTGAATTATTAACCTATCCTTGCGGTAATCACGGTTAGAGGATGTTGTAGAAATTTGTGACGTGGAGCCTGGGGAGGAGGCGTGACACCTCCAATAGCACCCGCACCAGAGGGATCCAACCCCCATGGAGAAGAACAAGTTTCAAGCATAAGAGGATTTCCATGCGAGATGCATTGGGTATGACATGGTCATTCCAGGGAAATGTTAGAGGCCTTGACTAATCGTCTGTGCTGAGATAAGTTTAGGGTGCCTGTACCCTTGAGGGTCCACAACATGCCCGATCCAATATTGATAGCATTCACAGGGAAATATAGAATATTAAGTTCCTGCATTCATGAGTGGCATGAACAGCTTAGCCGCCAAGGCATGGATGGATATCAAGGCGATGTTATTTGCACTTCGCAGTTATGACCTCAATCATGAAGGTCCACATAGGCAATCTTCAGCTAAAAGGGAGCGCTCTTGTATGGAGGAGGACGCTCCTACCTCAACTAAACATGGTTGTTGAAGCCATGTTAGGGAAAAAGTTCGAGGAATGGTTTTGGAAGAAGTAATGCTCATAGGAATTCATTAAGCACCAAGTCTATGAGTTCCACGCCTTACAACAAGGGTCGTGCGGTGCCATATTTTGAGATCAAATTTATGAATTTACTCTGGTATGCCCCACATCTGAACACGAAGAAGTTAGAGGTCAACAAGTTCGTGTACGGCCTTAACTATGACATCATGTGAAGGCAAGGGTATAAATTCATCAGACATTGCATGATGCAGTCCAATAGGTCGCTTAGTTGAAGAAGAATCTACAATGAGAGTTAGGGCAAGACTCCTGCAAGACTGTCTGGACTAACGACATCTGGTGCGTAGCAACATCATACACCAACCAAACAAGACAACTTGGTATTAATATAAGTCTCTAGAACCCTCATTCATGACATCATGATGACAGGTTCCTCAACAGACAACTCCCTATAGCGGACCACCACTTCAGCAACAACAACGATTGGGCCTGTTCAACAGAACAAACCTGGGGTTTCAGGCTAGTGGGACAACAACCACTACTTCGGGGACCCAAAGTACTAGATCGAAGACCAGATGCTAGAATGTGGAGAGCCACATCACCAACACGACTATTTGGTTAAGAGGGATAAAGAAACCGAATCTATAGGACCCACTATAGTGGGTGATTTGGGAAAGGCCCATGGGATTCATGACCACGGTGAATAACCGCCAGGCCGAGCACCAACCCACTGTTCTCGAGGCGTCAGGTGCCATCACCAAATGAAATTTTAGTATTTTCTAGACCCCGATGCTATGGAGATCTCTAATTCTAGTACCCCGCTGAAGGGATTCATGTAAAGGCATTCAACATGATGAGTTTAGATTCGTCGATATGGCTTCAGGTACCAACTGGATGTTGGGAGGAAGGGGTATGAACTGTGGCTTTAATTCGGGGATAATGTAACGAAGTCCGACCTACATCACGATCTTAATATCTTATGACGATATGATTAGTATGGATGGGTGGGAATCGCATGATGCGATACTCAATGGTAAGATGAGGTGGTTGAGTTTGACTGATGATGAAGGATAGAGAAGTGTGATTGTAGGAATAAAATGAGGAGTATCCCTAAGATTCAGTTTTTCCCTACTGTTGGGGTCCTATAATCATAGGTAACTTGACTCTTTAGTTGTTTATTTTGTGTTGCTCTTGTGATGAAGACATCTAGCTTACTGGGCTTGGTTGATTTCACTTCTTCCTTCATCCATTTCCCCTGATCCTTCATCACCCTGTTGAATCCTTCTTTCCCTTTCCCTTCATTTCTTCACCCCCATCATTTTCGTCCCTACATGAATAAACAAACTTAGGATAAAAAATATTAGGCTAATAAATACTTTTAGATAAATAATTGATAAACAAAAAACATTATAAAATTTTTAATAATTAAAAACATTTCAAAAACAAATTATAATAAAGCAATAAAAGTTATAAAATAAAAATCTATTAAAAAATAAAATTAAAACATTAATTAAAATAAAATAGTTAAAAAAATTAAAACAATAAACAAAGTTTAAGAAACAATATAAAATACATAAGACACAAACTAAAACAAAAAAAAGTGTAAAACATTAATAATACATACAATAAACATATATAAAACAATACAATCACTTTATGCACATATCCCTCTAGTGGGGGTCCGAAAACCACTTTCCCCCCTCCAAAACCGCCTTGCTCAAAATAACAAAAAAACCATTTTCACCAGTTTTGACCACCTGTTTTCCGAGAGCGTTGCTGGCCAAAACAGAAGGAATTTTAAAAAACTGAGAGAGGTTTTTCTCTGTAATGATCTGATTAACAAAAACCTCTCTCAGGTTTTTCACAAGTATCAAGGATTGGGAGAATAAAAGCCAGATATAAGCACTAATTTCCAGGCTTCCATTTTTTCTTGTTTTGGTCATGATTTTGCGGGAGCTATTTTGGAGAGATGGAGATGAATTTGGAAAAAAGGAAAGAGGTTTTTGTTCACAAAGGACTCATATACAATAAAATATTTCATTTTTCACACAAATGTCATATTTTGGGAGATACGAATGTCTGATTTGACCCCTATTTTCAACAGTTCGACCCGTCTTTCATGGCAGTCAATTCAAGATTTTTAGGGATTTTTTTCTATTTTTGGCGGAGGTTGTTCAATTAGACCTCCTGATACAGAGAGATAATATTTCTATATATTGTAATAGTAAAAATTTACAATGGTTGATCAGTGGGGGACCATGATTTAGTTTTTGTAAAACAACTCACAAAGCCTCTTTTAATCAAATCTCAATAATACAAGTCAAGCTTGTTAGGATTTCCGTGACATATCTTTTTGGTGAAGTGTCTCTTCTGTAATATGTTTTCCATGTCACATATTGTTTTTTTATGAATTATTCAATAGAGGATTAATATCATAATTTGTTCAAAAGTACACTCTATTTTTGGTGTTTGGATAATTTTTATGTTTTCTGCCAGAGGATTAGTTCCAAAATTCTTCAATCCTCTGGTACCATATTCTCTTCTCACTTTTTCTTCCACATCCTTAAATAATCTCAAGAATCCAACAAAGGTGCCTACCCTTCTCTACAATTTTTCTTGTAGAACCTATCTTTATTGGATCATGCCTCTTTGACTCCATTGCCCAATGGTCTTCCCTTCCTTTTCCAGCCAACCAATTTACAAACCAACCTCTGTACAATAATAACTAGCCTAAAATATATCACAAACAAAGCTATATCAGATAGAGATAGCCCTCTTTGAGTCTTGGAGGGATGTATCTAGAAATCCAAAGTGGTTTGATGTTACCTCAGTGATTGCCTCCTCAGCCTTGGGCAAATTACAAAGTGTTAACATAGTGGTGACCATACTGGGGAACCTTCCTCAGAAATCATATCAAGTTCCAAATCTAGTTACTGATGGTGGGAAGTGACCAGACACAAGAAGGATGAATCATCCACCTAGTGACTCCAATCAGCTCCAAATCAATTCCAATTCAAAGACTCCACTGGAGGAAGTACCTAAAACATGACAAGACAATCTAAAAAGACCAGGTATGGAAGTTGGAATTTCATCCAAGACATAATAGGTTTTATTTTTAATTATTTCCTCTCCTTTTGTGAATCTAGCCAAGACTATATGGTTGAAAATCATGTTGATCAAATTAAACCTAAGGATCCTCAAGAGATCAAGCCCAGTTTTATAGCCCCTGTACATACTCCTACACTTGTAAATATTCCAGATAGATACAAGCCTCTTATCTTACCCCCTATACTCCACGATTTCCCTACCAATTATTACAAACATCTTCCGATATTTGATGGATAACATGGTAATATCACATCTGAAAAACACATACAAGGTTTTGAAAATTATCTTGACCTTTTTGAGGTTAAGGAAGATGATGTCTGCATTAGGATTTTTTCATTATCTTTGCAAGGTAGAGATAAGGAATGGTTCAAAAGTTTGTCAACTGCAAGCATTCCCAATCTTTAGTAGTTTGTAAAAATATTCCTTAATAAATGGGAGATCAAGAGAAATAGTTTCCTCATTCTACAAGATTATGATCATTTGAAAAGACAACCTGGAGAAATAGTGCAGAAATTTTCAGCCAGATTCAAACAAGTTTACAATTCCATGCTTGCTGATATAAGACCACCTCCTAGTTTAGCTCTTTTACACTACCCATATGCCTTTGGTTCGGAGATGGAATTTCAACTAAGAGAAAGGAACACTACTACTCTCAAGGAGATGCAAGACAGTGCAATTAGTGTGGAAGTAAATTTGTTGATCAAAAGGTCAAAGATCAAGGCAAAAGAAAGGAAGAAAATAGCAAAGGAGCAGTTGAAATCTTCAAAAGCTAAACTGGACATTCTGGCCAACACAATGAAAGAAATGATGTAGAAAGTCATCATGGGAAATGAACTTGATGTTAAAAGGCATCATGTTCCATTGGATACAAAGAAATAAAGGGTCACTATTCCCAAACACTTTACATCTCACCCTTGGTATCATTGATTGGAAAATGATCATTTCATGTATTCAATTCACAACATAGTCAAAGATGAAAATCCCACTCAACTTGTAGAAGAGAAATCAGCAGATATGATGTGTATGTTTGATGAATTTTTCTTCATGGATGATCTACCCAAGTATGATAACTATGATGAGAATTACACCAAGGTGAACTATTCAAATCAATCAACAACATGTTGTTGGGAGGAGGAAGCTCAATTACAGATCAAATATGACAATCAGCCTTTGCACAACAATCATGACAACGATGAGGAAAATGCAAAAAGTTTCAGAGTAAGTGAAAGATCCATGCCTCTATGTTTCTATTCATTTCAAATTCTGAGAGAAAATTATAAACAAGTTGTCGATTGTAAAGATGAATATTTTTATGATCACTTAGTTGAAGATGTCATTGATGATATGGAAGTTGTTCTAGACCCAGAATTGCAGCCCTTGAGCTACATTGATTTTAAAATTCCAGATGGAATCTTAGAGCCTGAGACATAATATGAATTAATGCATTATAAATCTATACCATTAACCTTTAATTCATTTCAATTTTTGCAGAAAATTTTTAATCATGTCATGGATGATAAGCCCATAGAAAATCAGAAACTTTCATTGGAACCAATGCAACAAACATCTCAGTTCCTACAAGACCCAATAACTGATATGTTGGATGACCTGTGTTGTCAAATTCATGGTTCATTAGTCAGCTATGAACTTAAATGAGGTTATGATATAGACATGACTAGGCAGTCTTTCATGGTCTGTTTCAGTAGGAGTCTCATTTCAAAGTTCAACAAAAAATTTGCAGCCATTTCAGGAACTGTATAATGATGTAAAAGGATTATGTGTCATACCCAATTATGATCATAAATTTGTTGAAAGTCAAGAAATAGGTCATGTATTTCCTGATCCCATAGCATAGTACATGGAATATTTTTTCAACAGTGGCTTTTACACTTTGCAGTTTTGATTTTGTGGGCAAAAGGTTAAGTTTCCTTTTTTATTGTGTTAACAAACAATCAAGTAGTCCACTTGTTTCAACAGCTACTTGATTGGCTTCATTGGAATTTTTGTATTATTTGATTCAACATGATTTTCAACAGTATAGGGTAGGTAGCAATGTGCAAATAAGCTCAGCTCTTTGAGCATTCCTTTCAACAATTTTTTCAGTTTCAGTTTGCAATACAATTTCTAGTTCAGTGTGCATTTCAAATTTAAGTCTTCATTTTGATGTGGTCTCAATTGAAGGATTAGAACATATGCAGGTTATAGAATAAAGTTTTGGGATCAACCCAACGAATAAAGAACTGGTCTGCATGTTCATAGTTTAGTGGTTCCTGTCACCTCCTGAAAGAGTTTCCATCCTCAGGTGGAGCCTATGTTGGGGTCCTATAATCATAGGTAACTTGACTCTTCAGCTATTTATTTGACATTGCTCCCGTGATGAAGACATCTGGCTTACTGGGCTCGGTTGATTTCACTTCTTCCTCCATTCATTTCGCCTGACCATTCATCACCCTATTGCATCCTTCTTTCCCCCGCCCTTCATTTCTTCACCCCCCACCATTTTTATCCGTACATGAATAAACAAACCTGGGATAAAAATATTAGGCTAATAATTAATTTTAGATAAATAATTGATAAACAAAAAACATTTTAAAACTTTTAATAATTAAAAACATTTCAAAAACAAATTATAATAAAGTAATAAAAGTTATAAAATAAAAATCAATTAAAACATTAATTAAAATAAAATAGTTTAAAAAATTAAAACAATAAACAAAGTTTAAAAAAACAATATAAAATACATAAGACAAAAACTAAAACAAAAAAAAGGGTAGAACATTAATAATACATATAATAAACATATACAAAACAATAATATAAAACATTAAATAAAAAATAAACATATAACAAATAACAATAAAAAAAAATTGAAAATGAAAATAGTAAAACAAAAAACAAATAATAAATAAATAAAATAAAAACAAAATAAAACATGCACTTTATGCACATATCCCTAAAAATTAAAATCTACGTCCATGAATAATATTGGACCCCCCGTGCTTTTCGAACTTTAACAAGGGGGGTCCGAGTAAGTGGTTTACCAAAGGATACATGTCACCATATGGTGAAATCAGATCCCCCCCTTCCAATACCACTTACCACTCTAGGGGGGTTCTGAAAACCACTTTCCCCCCTCCAAAACCACCTTGCCCAAAATAACAAAAAAACCATTTTCGCTGGTTTTCACCACCTATTTTCCAAGAGCATTTTCGGCCAAACCAAAAGGAATTTTTAAAAAATGAGAAAGATTTTTTCCATAACGGACTGAGTAACAAAAACCTCTCTCAGTTTTTTCATAGGTATCAGGTATTGGGAGAATAAAATCCATCTTTGAGCGCTATTTTTCAGGCTTCCATTTTTTCTTGTTTTGTTCATGATTTTGTGGGAGTTGTTTTGGAGAGCTAGAGATGAATTTGGAAAAACGAAAAGAGGTTTTTGTTCAGGACGGAATCATATACAATATAATCTTTTTGTTTTCACACAACTGTCATATTTTGGGAGATACAAATGTCTGAGTTGACCCCTATTTTCAGTAGTTCGACCCGTCTTTCATGGAAGTCAGTTCAAGACTTTCGGGGATTTGTTTCTATTTTTGGCGAAGGTTGTTGAATACGACCTCCTGATCTTGGGAGATAATCTTTCTATATATTGTAATAGTCCAAATGTACAATGGTTAATCAATGGGGTACCATGATTTGGTTTTTGTAAAACAACTCACAAAGCCTCTTTTAATCAAATATCAGTAATACAAGTCAAGCTTCTCATGATTACTACATCATATCTTTTTGATGAAGTGTCTCTTCTGTAATATGTTTTCCACGTCACATATTGTTTTCTTTTGAATTATTCAATAGAGGATTAAGATCATAATTTTTTCAAAAGTACACTCTGTTTCTAGCATTTGAATAATTTTTATGTTTTATGCTAGAGGATTAGTTCCAGAATTCTTCATTGCTCTGGTATCATATTCTCTCCTCACTTTTTCTTTCACATCCTTCAATAATCTCAAGAATCCAGCAAAGGTGCCTACCCTGCCCTGTAATTTTTCCTGTAGAACCTATCTTGATTGGATCGAGCCTCTTTGACTCCATTTCCCAATGGTCTTCCCTTCCTAATCCAGCAAACCAATTTACAAACCAACCTCTGTACAGTAATAACTAGCCTAAAATCTATGACAAACAAAGCTAGATCAGACAGAGAGAGCCCTCTTTGAGTCTTGGAGGGCTAGATCCAGGACTCCAAAGTGGTTTGATGTTACCTTAGTGATTGCCTCCTCATCCTTGGGAAAATTATAGAGTGCTAACACCTACCACTACAAGAGAGAACACACAAGGATGCAAGTTATATGCATACTTAGCACCGAACATCAAGGGTGTGGTGAAAGGATTAGAATACATTCCGATAGTACGAGAGTTTGCAGACGCGATTCCCAAAAGAAGTACCAGGTGCGCCGCCCGAAGCCAATATGGAATTTACCATCGACTTAAAATCTAGAACTAAACTGATAGAAGGAACACCTATTTGAATGTGAACCCCTAAGTTACATGAGTTGACAATGCAACTGAGGGAGTTTTTGGACCTAGGACTTTACGTCCAAGTGTGTCACTTTGGGGTGAGCCTATTATTCTCATACAGAAGAAGGATGGGTCATGGAAGCCTTTTGTATTGACTACCATCCTTGAACGAGGAAACATCCAGGGACCCTTATCTGTTGCCAGTATAGACAATTTGCTTGATCAAATGAAAGGCACAACAATGTATTTAAGATTGATTGGAGATCAGGTTATCACCATAAATGAATTAAAGATGATTATTCCTAAGACCGATTTCAAAACACAATTCGTACACTACGAGATTTTCGTTGGGCCATGGGGATGGGAAAACTCCCCAGGGGTAATCTTGAGCATGATGAAGGGGTTTTCCATGAATACTTGGGCAATTTTGTTCAAGTATTCATTGTCGAACATTTGTGCTAGGTACTACTATGTTTACGAGAGAATGAATTATATAGGAAACTATAGAATTATCTAGGGCATGTTATCTTTGATGAAGGTATCACTACAGATCCAACTAAGTTAGAGGCTATTAGGGAATGTCCTGCACCGATGAACATAACTAGAGTATGTAACTTCATGGGTTTAGCTGAATATTATCAATGACTCGTCGAGGTTTTTTCGAAGATAGCAATCCAATTACGGAATTGTAGAAGAAGAAAAAGAAGTTTGGGTATACTGAGAGATGCGTGGAATCATATCGAAGGCTCAAGGAGTTTTTGACGACAATGACGATGTTAAAAGTCCCTGATGTGGATGAGGAATTCTTGGTATGCACTGATGCATCCAAGGAAGGCTTAGGAGGAATCTTGATGCAAGAAGGTTGAGTGGTTGCTTACATCTCGACAAAGTTAAGAAATCATGAGGAGAAATACAAGACACACGATTTGGAGTTGTTAGCCATCGTGTATGCCCTAAGAGTGTGGAGACACTGCCTGATTTGACGAAAATTCGAACTAAAAATGGACCACCGTGGTTTACAACACATTTTTACACAAACAGACTTGAACGCACGGCAAGGGTGTCGGTCAAAACTTCTTATCGATTACGATTTGAGGTTTCCTACTTAAAAGGTACAGTGAACCAAGTGGTAGACGCGTTGAGTCGAAGACCATGTGTATTTTCAGTGTTACGTATTCAAATGAATCTACATGAAAATATTCTAACAACAATGCGACACTAATTGGTATAAGAGGTTAATGAATTTTTTTGGGGGCGCAAGACACCATGTTGGTACCAAAATTGAGGGATATACTATGGAAAACAACAAATCTTTTTGATATGATAACCGAATTTACTTACAACCCAACGATGAATTGAGAAGATTTGATATTATGCGAAGCTCATAAAGCAATGTACATGGCTCATCCAGTAGTCATGAAGATGAGGATAGACCCTAAGCCCTTATTATTTTGGAAGGGATAAAGGCAGACATCATCAACTATGTGGCGAGATGTCTATAAGGTCAGTAGGTTAAGGCTAAACTTAGAAATCTGACATGATTACTACGACCACATGCTATTCTAGAATCAAAATGGAAGATCATTTCAACAAAATTCATTGGGAAAATTATTGCTAACGACAAGGAGGAACGACTCGATTTTAGTGATATTTGACACTCTGAGGAAGAGTTCACATTTTTTCCATGTGTGTATGACACATCAGTTGCCCTATATAGCTAGAGTTTTTATCAGCAAGAGTTTGAGATTGTCAAACGTACCCGGAGATTCATATACGATAAGGGAATTGTTGTGCATGACGATTTTTGGATGAGTTTCCCAATAGGCCTTAGGAACCCCACTTAACTTTAGTACCGCGTATCACCCCAAGGTTGACGAGTAGACAAAATGAACAAAACAAACTTGGGAGGTTGTGTTGTGTATGCCTGTGTTGGACCAACAGAAATGTTGGGAATAGTTCTTTCCACTGGTAGAGTTGGCTTACAACAACAACAACTATTGAAGCACCATTAAGATGGTGCCATGTGACTTCTTTGTGGGTGACCGTGTCAGATGCCTTTGAGTTGGGATCGACTCGAGGATAGGGTCCTGTAGGACCAGAAGCGATCCAAGATTTGAAAGAATAAATGAAAACGATATGAAAGGGGATGGAAGAAGCAAAGGATCGACATAAGGGTTTTCTGATGCGCATCACATCGACCCTAATTGTGAAGGGCTTAACAACTAGTCGTGCCGCATTCTTATAGGTGCTGCGCGATGTATCTTGTATCTCTGTGTGAATTTAGGTCAGTGATCTTACGCATGAGATTGACTGAGTTCTTGGTGGATGTTGGGTGAGGGTGCTCTTATGGTAGAGCCAATCTGCTTTCTGGACCATCACATTTGATTGCTATGACGTCGAACTGTCAAACAGGACATGGTCCAAGAGGACAATTATAATCCACACTCAGCTATCTGGGAGGATGCATATGATATGTGTCCACAATTTCCATTTTGTTTTGATAGCTATACTTTAGATATTGTCAGATACTTCATTTTTGCACTTATATACTATGACACTTTGGGACAAAGTTTAAAACAAGAGGGGGTATGTGTAACATCCCTCTCTTGTGAGAACCTAATGCAACTTATTCTTTGGGGAAACTTGCATGCATGTAATCCGATTCATTATATGATTGACTGTTTCGCTTATGGATTATGATGATGTTGTGGATATAATGATATGTTATTTGATTATATATGTGTCGACAGGTGCTATTGACTGGTTTCTCTTAAGTGTGCATGAATCTTGTTAGTTTGGGGATACTGATGGAATCGATGAACCTCCTTAGATTCAGGATAGAGTTAGGGAGTGGATTGTTTATGGTTGGCGTATTTCTATTATTTCATATGTGACATATGACTGGTATATTCTGATGTTTTTTATGGATCACTAACATGTTCGTTGATGGATGCAGACTGACGATAGGTTTATAATCAGACTCATATTTGGAGTAAAGGGGTCATGTAAGACAACCAGATATATTGGGGGAGAGGTGTGGAAACATCCTTGCCACAACCTATTGGCACTCCCATCGTGGCTCGAACTATATGTTAACAATTACCTAGTTCGAGAGATACACGATGCCGTGAGGGAAGATTGTGACAATCACTCATGATGATTCTAAGGGGGGCGCAATAACGAAGGGTCCTTATTCCTTAGAGGCCCTTAGTCTCCCACAATGTCACCTGACGAATTATTGACTCCGGGATTTGACGTCTACCAAAATCAGTCAAAAGGCGAGTGGCACCCTTGGAGCACGTAGTGCATCTTAAAGGGCACGTCGCGTAAATGGAACATGAATACATGCAAGTGACACCCTTGGAGCACGTTGTGCATCTTGAAGGGAACGTCACATACATGGAACATGAATATAGATGGGTGGCACCCTTGGAGAACGTAGTGCATCTTGAAGGGAATGCCGTGATTTTTAACACCGATGAGTTAATGAACCTAGTACCTAGAAAACTATGTCTCCTTATGACTTGGTCAGCCTTAAAATGAATGATTACATGAGTAAATATTAATAATTATAAGTTTTCCCTTAAAAACAATTTCTGTTGAGCCTAAATAATTTAAATCCTAGGTCTAAATAGGCCTTGAGAACTAAAATTTAATTAAGCAAGTAAAAAAGGGGGGGTGAAGAAAATGGGGGT
>CBVK0100306536.1:0-14093 GCA_900067695.1 Picea abies
ATGCCCCAATTAAGGGTTAATGAGCCAATATTAGGGCTTAACACAGATACATTGTGAACCATCCCTTTTTGTAACCATCACCACTAGTGAAGAGAAATGACTTTGGATAGGTTGAATGATGTCGACCTCTAACCTTTCTTAGTTCATGCACTCAATCTCATTCTTATGTGCATAAGGCCTAATGTTAGTTGGTACACTTCCTGGTTGAAAATGAATAATAGTGGCATGATCTTGAGTAGGTGGAAGACCTTTAGACATTTCAACAAATACCTTGGAATGATTATTGATAACTATTTCTAGATCGAATGAAGAAAATGATATAGATGTTTGAAGATCAAGTGAGCACAATTGTATAATTACACCCGAGTGTCCCTTTTTCAGTAATTTTTTCATGTTATTAGAGGTTATCGGTTTAGAGGGTTTCCCTTGCATACCTATAAAATCAATTTCCTTTCCATGTGAGGAAAATGTCATGAAAAGATATTGATAATTGAGGGCCACTATTCCCAATTATTGTAACCATTGGACCCCTAATACAACTTCATCACCACCCATTTGGGTGGAAATCATAGGTCTATCCAAAAAATACTCCTCCATGTTGATCTTAATACTATAGAATTTCTATGAAAAACTTTTGGTACCTCCATTTTCAATCATTACTTGAAACTTTGGTGTGGGATATACAAACAATTTCGATCTTTCACTAATTTTTAATTGATGAAATTATGGGTACTACTAGAATCGATCAATATTGTTACCTTTTTCTTTTTGATGTATCCTTGTATATTCATGTTTTTAGCAGTACTGGTACTGGCCAATGTGTGATAAGATATTGTTTGAATAGTCTCTTCTAGATTTGGATCTTGTGGTAGTTCCAATTCCTGATCTTCTTCCTCTTCACAGTCTATGTCCAATTATTTCTTCTCACTACATTTATGCCCCTTAGTGTACTTGTTCTCACAATTGAAACATAGTCCTTTATATCTTTTTTTATCCATTTTTTGAGGTGTCAACCTTGTCGGTTGAGATACGCTTGTCTTATAAACCTTAAAACGATCTTTTCTTCCTATATATGCTCCAATGGTAGACTTGTGTGTATCCTCATTGTTGGCTTGAATATGATGAGGAAATTGCATAGCTTCCATAATTTTTTCATGATGTATTAAGAAAATATTATGTTTAATGTCTTATTTTAATCCACCCATGTAAGCTTCCAACAAATGTTCATCAATATCAACCCTTGAAAATCTGAATTATAATATTCAATATCACATAAGTGCTTGATTCGTGTCAATTGACTGAAATAGTCATGATCCAAAACTTTCCCATATTGTTCTTCTAAGTGTCTTGTAAAATAAGGCATTAATAGTGTGAAAGTATAATAAAGTGAAAATCAATAAGATGATGTTGAATATCAAAGTGGTATTGAAGCTACGAAAAACGTGAGTACGCGAAGAAATAATGGAGTTCATCCACCAAGCAGTGAGGCACTACACACTATGAAGATCATTAAGAAGAATCAAGGCACCAATAATGTATAAATATCATTATTTGATGTATCAAGTCATGTGTGTTGAAGAAATTTTAAATTTTTAGAAAGAAAAAGATCATAGAGAGTGGATGAATGTTATGGAAGAGAAATATGATTCCATTGTGAAAAATGACATTTGGGAACTAATTGAATTGTATAAAACTAAAGTTCCTATAAGGTATTCAAATCTACGTCCAATTATGATGGTAGTATATATAAGTTTAATGCTACATTTTTTACAAAATCCTACTCAAAAAAGAAAAGAAAAGATTACGAGGACACATTTTCACCCGTAGATAAAATTAACGTTATGAGACTTATGATTTCCATAGATACAAAGTACAATTGGGACTTAAAATAAGAAGTGTACATTGTTAAACTAGAAGTTTTTGTAGATTAGGTACAAGAACATATTGTATGGAGGTTAAAGAAAGAACTATATGGTCTCAAAGAATCTCCAAGATCATGGTAAATAAAAAATAATAACTTCTTCAAGAAAGATTCATAAAAAGTAAGAATGATCCAAATATTTACATAAAGAAAGATGAACAAATGAAAGTTGTTTTGATTTAATTGTATGATGACAATTTAATCATAGCATGAAGTGGTAAACATTTAATGGATGGAATCAAAAGATAAATATCATAGGAATTTGAAATAAAGGATCTTGGATAGATGCATTAAAGTTTAGGTGTTGAGATATTGAGGGGACATGGTAAAAATTTCATCACTTAAAGTAAGTATACAAAGGAACTTATCAAAATATTTAATATGAATGAATGCAAACCAATGTTACTCCATTATAAAATAATGCTAAGCTTTACATTGAAGATGAAACAAAATAAGTAAATGGTACTTTGCATAGACAATGTTGGAAGTTTAAATTACTTAACCACAAGAGGACCTAATATTGCATACTCGGTGGAAATACTTAGTCAATTCATGGCTAAGCCACATCAAATCCATTGGAAGGATTCCAAGATATTTACTGGATACCTAAAAGGAAATGTTGATTTTAGTATTAAATACACTAATAATTTGAATGTTGAGTTGACAGGTTATTCATATTTTGATTGGACAAGTGATCCAGATGATAGAAAATAAACCACTGGATATGCATTCATTATATGATTTGGGATTGTGTCTTGGAGAAGTAAGAAGAATCCAAATGTTTCATTGTCCTCTACTTAAACAAAGTACAAGGCATTGTGTAGTGCTAACAATGAAACAATTTGGCTAAGGCTCATTCTTGAAGACATGGGAGAAAGGCAAGGAGTACCTACAAAAATTAAGTACGCCAATTAAATTTCAATGAAATTGAAAAACAATCCAATGTATCATGCAAGATAAAAACACATTGACACTCAACATCATTTTGTAAGAGAAAATATTCAATCAATAGAAATTGATTTGATGTTTCTCACTAATATATGCACCAAGCCATTTGGAAAGACAAAATTTGTAATATGTAGAGATATGATAAGTATCATAGAGAATCCAGTTGTTCATTAAGGGGAAGTGTTAGAAATCAATGAATAAATGCAATTATTGGTAGATTTTTATAGTGTCAAAAGATTTTGAGGCTGGTAGATAATTGATAGAGTGGGAAAATTTTGAGGTTGGAAAAAAATACTTAGATAGGTATGCATCCAATTCATATCCTATTCTGAGGGATGTGTTGATCATTAAAAATATTATACATGCACGTATATTTTTTGTGAAATAGATAACAAATTCTTTTTGCATTATATTTATTTATTTTTTGTGTGTATTTAATTTTTGTTTAAACTAGTAAAGAGGAATATTGGATCATAGAAGCCAAATTTTATATAAATTGAATAACAACAAAATCTTCCATAATATTCCCTCCAGTCCTCTATCCTCTATGGATGAAGCCAATGGGCATTCAAACTAAACATAGATTCTGGACATCCTTCTTTATCCCATTTTACAGTTTTGGTTTTGGAAAAAGATAAGTGGTAAATGACATCTATGCAATTTTGTGTCCCATACATCAACCTAGGTACCGATTAATAATACAATATGTTGGAATGGATACACTAGTTAGATAGGTAAATGCAGGATTACACATTATAGATGGGGTGGGGAGAACAAACAATTGTGGAAATTGAAATTAATATTAAGAAAACGTGGTGTAGAAGTGGTATTTGTGAGAATAGTATGTATGAAATCGTTGGATGACCTATATATATTTATCGTGACAACAATTTTACACATTTTTCAGAGTACAACATTAACACCAAAAGTGGTTCAAAACATCCAATGTCAAAAGTTATTCATATTCAATAAGCAATGGGAGATGATTGTAACATGTTAGAGGAAGTGATATTTTCTTCCATGATCCATCATCTTAGATTTTGTAACATACCCAGCCACCCGAAGGCTGGGCTACGCTACTCTATCAGAATGCAACACACCCAACCACTAGCAGGAGGGGCACGTTGCAGTCCCAAGACTCAGTTCTATGATCTTATCTCAAAAACAAAATACTTCTCAACAATGTTAGAATCATGCACACCACATGCATAAGACAAGCTCCATGATACAACATAAAGAAGTAAGAAATGTTCCATACACAACAAATAATCAACAGATAAGCACATTAAAAATACATATCTGAGAGATAATTAAATACACAATGGAATAACATTATACAGAAAACAAAGAGAGCACTTATCTTTCCAAACGTTCACCAACTGGCTGCAGACCAAGGATGATCCTCCCAACCATAGACACTGTTGTTCATTTACTCTCAAAAGAAGGTCACCCTCGAGCCAGGGCTATGAATCCACAAGGATGGATCCTAGGCTAAGTCTAAACACACAACAATTGGCTAATTAGCTCTTAGGTTTCCCAACCTCACATCGAATCCTAATTTCCATCTCTATTCCCCCCTAAGCCTGCAGAACCCAAAGAAATGAACACCTTTCTTTGCCATGTAGTCCCTGAGGTTGTTCCATTTCTCTCCAGGGCTCCAATGCTACTGGTAAGGAAATATCCCTACTGGAAACTCCAAGGACTCTAATTTGTGGAAAGTTCCATCTGAACTGTCATTAGTCTCATAACTAACATGCCTCTCAACACTCAAGCTATCACAGGCCTTCCAGCACTAAAAGAAATCAAAGTACACCAAATCGCTTCTACTCAGCCTGCATAACCCCAAGAGAATGGACCCCCTTCTCTTCCACATAGTCCCTCAGGTTGTCCATATCCTTCCAATTCTCTAGTGCTTCTAGTTAAGAATCTCCCTACTGGGACTCTCAGAACTCGTAGTTGTGGATAGTTCTATCTGAACTGCCATCAAGATCATGCACACAGGCATCCATTCCCTCCTGGACTGATCAATAATTATTACAACCATTTATCAATCACTCTCCTCTTCCTGCCATTCATTTCCATTCACAACCCAAGATAATACAAACTAGAAACAATGAGTTAAGAGGAAAGAAGAACAAGGGAACAAAACAAACCAAGGGAAGAAGATGAAGAAGACCCAAAACAACCCCCAAGTGATGTTTAAATCACATGAAGAAAAGAGCCACATGGCCTCCCTCCCAAGAATCTCATGTAACCCCTTTTCTCCATAAAATCAATTATGGGTAAAATAAAATAATAATAAAAAGACTTAGCCCCTCAAGCCCCCTCTCTTGTGGAATCATAGCCCCCTATCTCTTTTGTCCTTGTCAGTCTTACAACCAGTGGTGTATTTTATTAATGTATATGAAGTATTACATTTCCTAGGTGCTCGCGCCCCTTTTGGAATTTACCGAATCACCAGCCTAAGTCATATTTACATAATACATTATAGTTCATAAGGGTTATAACCTGGATGTTACATCCCCCTCCCCTTATTTTGGCATTGTCCTCAGTACACAACACTATTCTAGTGTTATTAAAATTACAAATCTAGGCCCTCTAGTGTTAATCCACATAGGAAATCCAACCCAATCTTATATATAGAAACTATGGCCTAAAATTAAACATAGGCATTCCGACCCAAAAACATGTATAATAATCTTCATAAATTATATTTCTGGAAACACTTCCAACCAACAAGTTCTCCTTCCCTCTCAACCCTGCATAACCTAAAGAAATGAACCCCTTTCTCTTCCATGCAGTCCTTGATGATGTTCCACTTTTCTCTAGGGCTTCAATGCACTCATCTAGGACGTTTCAGAGTTGTGGCTTCCAGAACTCCAGCTACAAAAATTCCATTGGACTTTCTTCATTCTATTCCCTTGTCATTCAGTTGCTCCAACATCACCTTCTTTTCTCTCATAGTCTAATACTTTTCTAGATCTTCGTCATTCATCCTTTTCCTACAACATTTCAAATCAACAAGCATATCAATTCACAATTTGTACATAAAATTTCCATTTCTGGTCATCATCTAAGTGTAAATTTTCATAATCCAATACAATACTTGTCTGTGTGGTTCACGGATCTGCATCCATATGGTTGTCTCGTTAACTTGGATAAATGTTTTCCTTTGACATACCCATTGTGTGCATGATCCCAATCAAGATCTATCAAAGTCTCTTCTTCCTTGTGCTTACTCACCTTCCAGGCCCAGGCTCAAGCATCCCTTCTCTGCTATACAGTCCCTCGGCCGATCCATCTTGCCTGACCAAGGCTTCCTTGCACAAGAATATTTCTAGGGACATAGGGTTCTCATGTCACAAAAATATCATTTTCCATGCTTTCTAGCTAGCATATCCAACATTGCATCTATATTATACACCTACAATCATCATGAGATATCATTATAACCATTTTCAATCATAAATGTCAAATTTGTTTTATACAGGAAAACAAAATTTTCCAAGTATGAGATTTCTACTCGTAATGTTTGGATATGTAGCTGTAGATATCGGTCTTCCTTATGGGATTACATCCCTTCCATATCCAATACCATTGTACCTACAATTTCTTCAATTTACATTCAGCCAGACATGAGTTGTTGCTCATAATAATTTGGCTCTTGCAACAATAGGCATTGGTCTTCTTTATGGGATTACAACACTGCCATATCCAAGACCCTTTCTTCCTGCAATTTCAACATTTTTTAGCCAAACAAATTGTCAATATCTCATGTACAAGCTATATATATATGTGTGTGTGTGTGTGTGTGTGTGTGCGTATGTATATATATATATATATATATGGTAACAAGTGATCTTAGAATTGTTTAAAACTACAATTCAATTACTTCCATCGGTTCTTGACATTAAATGGAATTCAAATATTGAATGGAATGAACCCATCATTCTTTACACATGTATTATCAACCACTCTTTCTAGAAATATCACTTTGTTTCTCCCAACAAATCTTTTTTGTAATTTCTCATTATGTAGCTACTTTAACCTGCTACTTTCTTGTTGTAATATCTAATAGTTCCTGAAGTGTTTTCAACTTCATGAGTTAGCAATACTCACATCATTTTAGTTGTTAGCTTAATCATTTCTATGTTATGTAATTTATTCATGCATTCACCAAAATGAATTCAATAATTCCACTTGTAACTTTTTTAATAGCTCCAAAACTGATCTTGAAATTGTAACAAAAATCCAATAACCTTAAGCTAGTATTCATATTAAATATAATGCATCTATCCATAATTACCTCTTTTCAGTACCACAGACTTTTCATAGTGCAACAATGTATTACTAATTAAAATGACAATCAATGAGCCAATACCCATGGCCACATCTACAAAATCCATCCATGCATTGACTACGCAATACCACATAATTATGTCATGCATTCCACCATGATGAGTTGGAAGGTCTAGCCAAGGACTCAAAACATCATCCACACACTTCCTATTGCTTTCCTAACTATTTGGTTACCTTCCTTTTCCACCCAAACACAACACCAAGAATATAATCCTTAAGTTCTCTTCAGTGTTGGAAAAGAGGTTGCAATCCAAACATTACATATACAATAGATACCATTGATCACTCAAATAGTGTTATAGCCCTTCCATATCCAACCATATTATGGTCTCACACATGACTAGCTCTATGTATATTCATTTTTTATATCAAGAGTATGTCTCCTGACTTGACCTGGTTATGATCCCATAACCACACATAACATAATATACAACAAACATTTATCTAAATTTATTCTAGCATCAAAAACATTTGCATACTCTAGGCATTTGGCCATTACGTATCAATTTAAATATTGAAATTAGTTGAGGGAATTCTTACCTCAATCCCCTTCAACATGTATGCATCAACAAAAAATAAATGCATACCTGCTTGGTTGTTATCAACCTATGTGTTTCTATCTAACCAACTGATATTTGTAGAGGCTCACAAACTTCCTCCTTCATCATTTTAATCACCATTCCTACCACCCTCATGGGTCTTCACCTAGATGTAAATAATAAGAAACAACAACATCCACTTATTTAACCCTGCTATATCATTTTTCCTAAATACATAATCCATCATTAGTCATAATCGAACATTATATCATAATAATAGACTATTCTAAGTTCCCCAGCATGTTATATGCATATCTAAGCATGCACATATGAAAAAGTACACATCCATATGCACCAATCATTTACTGTCAGCATGCCTACCAATGCATATGCATTTTAACTTCATTGTATGCCTTATGCACTCTAGTGCATTTCTATTTCAATTCACTTATTTATTTAGCTATTTATGTTGTAGTTGGTTGTCCTTGAACTCCTTAAGATTCTTGTTGACTTGTGTGCTCCCATTCTTTTCATCTGCACTATGGTTCCCTGGTCTGAACACTTTCCAACCAAGTTCCACTTGGTCATTCTAAAATCCAACCAGTGTACTCAAATTGCGACAACTCCCCTTGGGTAGTCATGCCCAACTTACCTTTATGAGACATTCTAGTACCCTATAATGAAGTAGCTCAAACATTCCATAATTATACTACAACATTATTGAATCAAATAATCTTACTCCTAGTTCTTCATTAGATTACTTCATTAACATTTCCCTGTGAAACCACACCTTTCACACTTAATACCATTTCCCATTGGAAGTCAATTTTCATTCAGTGACACTTTTCAAGTGAGAGAGCATTCCAATTCCTCTGCATTGGAATCCTGCTTCCACTTTGAACTCTGATATCAGAAGTGTATTTCTTTCGCACTTAAGCTTTGCAACTTCCTACACATTTCTACCTTCGAGGATATGGAGCCTTACTTTTTTTTTCTATGCCCATTAATGACATTTTTAACCTGCTAGCTTCATATCCTATGTGAGAATTCTTTCTTTTGTAGTACCTTATCCAACTTTTGTAATCTTTTTCATGCCTCCATGACCCTAACATATGATCCTATTCTTGAATTGATATGATTATACCTCTAATCCTACCAAACCTACAAGCAATCATCTGGTTAGAATTATACATATTATACAAAATAGTCAATTAAATTTACAGATACCTTTTCTGTTTGATTTATGAAGAACATTATATCAATTATAATAGTTATCCAAAAATTGAATGATTCATGGTAATTCTCCTCTGAATCATCTTTCCAACGACTAAAATCTCGCCCCAATTGGATATCGGAGTTGAAATCTAGGGCTCCCTAAAAGAACACTTTCAACCCCCTGACATGATATAGAAAGTCAAAAACTACAAAGGCACTTCCTTCAAACCAATTTCCATGTATCCATGACTCGAAACCGCAGGCTTAATCACCCTTTAGCACCCCACTTTGTGTTTTTCTACACAGGAGCTTGTGCGAACACCAAGTCCGAGGGATGGTTTACTTCTAGGCCCTTTTTACCTTAGCATGAGACCAGCGTTGGGACCAAGTCCTTCAGACTTCAGCCTTTGGACCTTGGACTTCAGTTGTTTTCCCCTGTCAACTTATGTTTTTCCTTGAAGTTTCACTTCACTGAAGCCTTTAATAACTCAACTAGAAAATGTGGACGGTCGAGATTTAATCTCCCGTCGAATGGATGGTCCTGCCATCATCTCCTCCCGTCGAATGGATGGTCCTGCCATCATCTCGAGGCTTCAATGAGATCAGTGGATACAACTTAATCAGGCATTGATATGGACGACACTCAACCAATTTAGAAATTCAACGCTTCAGGGTATTTCCATTCCCAAGTCTTCCACTTCCCTGTAGTGGCAATCCTCCGAAGTACTTACCTATGATCCCTCTGTTAGATCCAATGGTCATGAGAACTCCAAGAGGGTCTTAGATCAATGGACCATGTGAATTCACTACTATAGGACTCTGGAACATTTCAACTCTTGAGCTGCTCAACTCCACTGGATTTATACCTGTTGAAGCGGTCTTAAAGTGACAATGACCACTTACCATTGGTTAATGCTTCCTCTTACGCTATCCTTCAAATTCTTGATCTAACGGTCAAAAAATGTCCCGAAGGGATGTTATATCAACGACCTTCATGCCTTCACAACTTCGAGTTTCGGTACATTTCACTAGTAGAAACCTGGAAACCCCCGGAGTCACATACTCCCAAAGCTAACATGGCCCTATGATGTCACCCAGGGTAACATGGACCCATGGAACATGTGCCACGTCTCACTAAAAAATGAATAGATCAGGGTCCAAAAGGTACTAAAACCGGAGGACACATGTCCACACACAACACCCCTGCCATGTGGCATAATCCATGTCATCAATAAAATTCATGACTCTAGGACTCTGAGCTTTGGAAGTTTACCGAGTCCAACACTTTCTACCTCTCAGATAGTCAAATGACGAACTAAAATTGATGGATCATGCTCCTCCCAAAACCAACAACTGCAATTAAATATGTCTTCGGCTTCGGGTATTCTCTCTCTAGACGACCCACATACTCCTGAATACTTGGTATATCTGACAGTCCTAAACACTCCCGAAATCCACCACTCCATCTAACGGCTGATGATAGTTTGGGACTCTAGCCCACTCCATCTAACGGCTGATGATAGTTTGGGACTCTAGCCTTCGACAGTTCAAGATTTGCATGCCTACCAAGATCGCCGAAGTGGATAAGTTAAAAATTATTACCCTTCACGCTTGGCCTCTATCGATGAACGATGATCAACAATCTAGATCTGACGATTGAGATTTAACCTTTCCCAACTTCTGGTTTTTCCTTCATCGGATGAATCCTACTCACCGGCCCTCTGATCCAACAATCCAGATTTCTCTTGATCCCACAGTGGTGATCACTCTTGAATTCAAAAGGGATGGTAACAATCCTTTGATCCCTTACAAAGGATCTTCGATGTTCTAGCTTCTGCGCAGACTTTGCAACACCATTCCTTCTGAGATTTTCAACTTCAAGGTCCTAAATCGATCACAACTACGAGACTCTAACCTAAATACCTAGCTCATACCAGCCCGATGTTTCAAACAGAAGCTCTAATACCAAAATTTAACATACCCAGCAACCCACAGGCTGGGCTATGCCACTTTAACAGGCTACAACACACCCAGCCACCAGTAGGTGGGGCACATTATAGTCCCAAGACTTAGTTCTCTGATCTTATCTCGAAAACAAAGGGATTCTCAACAATGTTAGAAGCATTCACACCACATGCATAAGACAAGCTCCAGGATCAACATAAAAAAGTAAGCAACGTGCCATACACAACAAATAATCAACAGAGAGGTACATTAAAAATACATTTCTCAGAGATAATTAAATACACAATGAAATAACATTATACATAAAACACAAAGAGAACTTATCTTTGCAAGTAAGCGTTCACCAACTGGTTGTGTACCAAGGATGTTCCTCCCAACCATAGACATTGATGTTCATTTACTCTCAACAACAGGTCACCCTCGATCCAGGGCTATGAATCCACAAGGATGAGTCCTAGGCCAAGTCTAAACACACAACAATTGGATAAGTATCTCTCAGGTTTCCTAACCTCACATCGAATCCTAATTTCCAGCTCTATTTCCCCCTCAACCCACACAACCCAAATAAATGAACACCTTTTTCTATCATGTAGTCCCTGAGGTTGTTCCATTTATCTCCAAAGATCCAGTGCTACTGGTCAATAAATATCCCTACTGGAAACTCCAAGGACTCTCAGCTATGGAAAGTTCCATCTGAACTATCATCAATCTCATAACTAACATGCCTCCTAGCACTCAAGCTATCACAGGCCTTTCAACACTCACAAGAATCCAAGTACACCATCTATCTTCTACCCAACATACACAACCCCAAGAGAATGGACCCCCTTCTCTTCCATGTAGTTCCTCAGGTTGTCCATCTCCTTCCAAGGCTCCAGTGCTTCTAGTTAAGAATCTCCCTGCTAGGACTCTCAGGACTTGCATCTGTGGACAGTTCTGTCTAAACCACCATCAATATCACGCACACATGCATCCATTGTCTCCTGGAATGGTCAATAATTATTACATCCATTAATCAATGGATCTCCTCTTCCTTCAATTTGTTTCCATGCTCATCAGATCTTATTGGATAAATCGGTAAATGCGAACATAAACTAATCTCCCTAGATCCACTTGGATCTAGAACAAAACAAGATAGGACATGAAGCTTTCCCTAAGTTACTATCATTGAATTTGCTTCCAAAGAAGGAATGGATGACATACCTTTAGATATGGCTTCCTTATATCTTTGTTGTCCCTTCTTCGCTATGGTGCTCTTGTGAGATTAGACTTGCAATGACACAAACCAACCAAAGTGAAAGCAACAATAATAGATTCAATGAAAACCTAAACATGTGATCAAGGAGTCATGTAACAAAATGCTAATGATTTTATGGGAAAGAAACATATCACTAAAATAGGGAAGGCCGACATGGTAGGAATTGACAATTGCAAATGGCCGACTCGATAGAGGGCTTGTTTGGACTTCTCTTGAACATATAAATGACATGACAATGGTCTTGGCAGCATTGATTCAAAGACGACCCAATATATGAACTTACAAAAAGTCAGACGAGAGACAAATGGATTTACCAACCCTGATTCAAATGATGAAGGGGGGTGTCATGCTCAATAAAAACTATTACTGCCACTAACACAAATACAGAGACACATTTCTTTCCCAAATTTCCCCCCACCATTTCTGGTGAGTACCTCTTTATTTTTACACAAGATTGAGGAGGATAACATATGCTTGTTGATGTAATCTCATCCTTCAGATGAGTCCCTCGGAGTATGTTTAACGAACCCTAAGAAGGAGTGGTTCGGTCCCAAATGGGTATTTTGATGTTTGTTTAACGAGTCCAAAGATAGAAAACTTGAGGGTTTTTCATGTTTTGAGAGTCTGAAAAAACACTAAAAGAGAACTCTCCCAGTTCCTTTTTAGTAAAGTAGTTTGAAGGGACCGAAAGAGTGTTAAACTATTTCCCATCAAACATTTTCTCCAAATACTTTTACGAGCGTGAAAAGAACAAGGTCGCTCAACAATCTTTTTGTTTTTTATGGAGTGTGAAAAGAGCTTAAAGGATACTCCATGGGTTTCGCTTTTCGTGTTACCATGACGAGTACGAAAAGATGGAAAAAGTATACTCAGTTGCATTCTCATCGATTTTCGAGCACGAGAACGAACAAAGACTAGGCTCGAGGTTTTCCTGAAAAACCCTAAAAAGTACTTGTACATGAAAAAATATGAAAACAAATCACGAAAAATCTACATATTTCATTGTTCAAGGTTCCAATTCTTCTATCTGCGAGAAAACAAAAGATTCACAAGACCATTATACCTTTAGGTTTTGGATAAAATGAATTTAAATAATATAAAATATTAAAATAAAAAGTAAAAAGTGAAATAAATAGGAGTAAAAACTCTTTTTACCATTTCATTTGCATTTTGCCCAAAACTTGTCTAGAAACCCTGTTTTTACCTCAAACTTTCATTGTCGATTGCGGGAGGCACGAGTGACCATTCATTGAACGACTTCCGTCAAAACGATAATCTCTTCGTCCTATTGCTTTTCATCAGATTAAATTTAATTTTCATCGGGTAATAATGGCCTTTTGAGTTACATTTTTGGTCGCTAGGTGCGCGTTGGGGCCGCCATAGGTGACTAGTATCGAGACTTACGTAAATCAATGATTTCTGCAGGTGCCCTGTGGCTCACCTGTGGAAACCTTGCACTGTGTAAAATCTATGTCTGCGGTGGCTGAAAACCAAAAAAAGTCTTTATGCATTTTAGCCAATAGAAAATTTCCAAATCAACAAATGAGGATGCTAACTCCCTTTTATTTTCCCAGTGTAGGTATTTGATCATCAAAATGATGGAGTGGAGGGAGAGGGACCATGAAGATGATTAACATGATGCTTTGAATGACCCAGGAACTGTGAATTCCCTCCGACAATGTGGTTTACTGGATTTTTTTAAAATACAGGGCATGAGAGCCCAACTGAGGTTATTGGAGTATCTAGTCCATGTTGGTTGTGGAACCTGATTATCTTCCTGATGCAAAGGTCCTTTGCTTTCAACTGTGTCTATACCCCATGAAGTATTTACACCCTAGAAGTATGTACACTCTTCCACATGGGGGAGTGCAGAGGGGGGGTACCCCCT
>CBVK0100306537.1:0-13124 GCA_900067695.1 Picea abies
TGAAATAATCATTACACAAACTCATCCCATATAAAAGGAACTCCCTTTTTCAAAAGACACACAATGTCTTTTCTCATCCCAACATAATTGGCTATGAATCGATGCAAAAAGAATGCATTTCCTTGGAGACTCTTTTATTGGTGAATATTTCATGGGGGGTACATTTTCTTCCACCTTGAATGCACCAACCATTACTCCATATTAGGAAAATATGAATTGGATCAATCATCCAAACATGACACAAAGTATGTTACAAACAATGAATAAGACAATGATACAGATTATAATCAACAGATCAACGGACGATAAAGGGACAAACAATTACATAAGACAAATGCACAGATGGAGAAGTAACCTATACATCCGTATTAGACAACAAGATGGTGAAACCAATGAAGAAAAGGATGAGGTAATGGATTTATCTTTTCAGAATTCATTTAATGAATAAGAGGAGGTGATAACAATTAAAGACTTGAGAATTGTTTTAATAAACAGTCTAGGAAGTGATACTAGTACGAGTCAAGGAGATGGATAAATGAGCATAAAGATAGTGGAAATGAGAAGACAAATCCAAATGATGGTGCAATGAAAGCCAATGTGGAAAGTAACAAAGAGGTTTCATAATTTAACCAATATTATGAGCAAAAAGAAGATAAGAAAAAAAAATCCAAGACAAGGAAGCATAAGGACATGAGAAAATCATTATGTCATGTGCTCATCAACATGATGAGGACCAAAAGAGAGCTTTAAAAAAAATGAAGGGGAAGTAAATGGTAAATACAATATGATTTCATATTTTATATTTTTAACTGTGGTATGTATTTTATAGGATGAAAGACAAAATTCTCTTGGAAAATTGTGCAGATATAGAAAACCATGGAAGATATAAATATGGAAATAACCATCCTTCCTTACAGGAACAAGAATGAAATAATCATCCTTCCTTACAGGAACAAGAATATGGGAGAAAACAACAATATGGATCAGAATATTGGAGTGGAGAAATAAGAGATTTTCTAAATCTTACAAAGGGTATTGTTGAGGAAAAAGAGAATTGCAGAAGATGTGGAGTTGTAGAGCACGAGCCAATTTTGTCATCAAAAGAAGTAAGACTTAAAGATCAAGAAAGTTCCTCAGAAATTGATGAAAGGGTGTATAGTGCAGATGAGTACAACATAGATATAAGAGCCAATTGGTTGAGTTCAACAGTTCAAACACAAAAATTGTGCAACACAGAGTCATCATATAAATGAACGTTTGTATATCCACATTATCCACATGCCAAGAAAGGAATTCATTGTTTTTTAAGTTGAAAGGATTCCATTTAAAGCGATGGACAAGTGAGAAATTAAGGCAGCATAAGAGATGTATTTTATAAGTTTTGAGGGGAAGAAAGTTAAGGAATTGTGGATTGATGCAAAAGATGATCCAAGGGAAATTCTTTGGATGAAGAATATTATGTTGATAATGAGATCAAAGATCAGAAAGCATAGTGAGGTACAAGACCAAGGAGCTAGTGAGGGATGCATGGAGCAAAAAACTGACTGTTGTGGAGTATTGACTCATGATTGTAATAAGTTTTGTAGGCTAACAATGATATTAGAGGAAGTAAAAAAAAAAACAATCCAACAGTGAGACAGTCATACATGTGGACAACAACAACACAAAGTTTTGAATCGAGGAGGAGGAAATTAATAATAATAATAATAATAATAATAATAATAATAATAATGGCAGTGGGCATCTTGATTAATAATAATACCATCATTAACTTTAAGTTCACTCTTTCTTCGAGGGTCTTCTTCCCTCCAAGTTTTCCCGATTCAAGATGGCTTCGAACTCAAGAAAAGGTATTCAGGTTCTAAGATAGGGCTTGGGAGTGTCTGCAGATGCCACAAAAATAAAATGATGCTTACCCTAGGTTATTATTTTCATGGAAAGTATACACGAGACTCTTATAGTTGATCGAATAAATTTATCTCTATAATTGGCTTTTTGGAAATTAATGGGAAAGGTAACTCGAGATTTCCAAATAGGATTCTCATAATTTTAACACTTTCAAGTAGTATTGTCTATCGCCGTGCATGTGTATTGTTACCACTGTTCTAATTCTAAAATTTAAATAGAAATTGTATATATCTATCCTTTTTAAAGAATTATGCTTCTATGTATAGCTTATAAAGAGTAAGCTCTCGTTTGCAAGGCACTTGAACTATCATAAAAGTTTGGTTACTATTATAGTTATAAAATACAAAAGATTTCTCCATTTCCCTCATGATTCCAATAAGGATGGATTGGCTGTACGAGTCATTTGATTTTTCTTTAAAGTAGAAGAGAGACTAGATACAGTCACTCTGTATATAGTAAACCTTTGTATCTATGCATGTCTCTGTCATACATATATAGATACATATATCTAGAGTCCAAGCGTACTCTTAGTGTCTTATTTAGTGTTTTGTACAGACTATTCTATCTTTGACTTAATTATGTTTTATGTGGGTTATTTGAATTTCGTGCAATCTATTCTGAACTTTGTTTTCTATATGTACACCAAGATGTAATTCAGGACTACTAAAGGGGAACTGGCTTCATTCAACCTAGATGTATTCCTTAGTAAGAGTTTCATTGTTCCCTTCCATTCATGATTTCAATGCACGTAAAGTTCAGTTAAACATATGATAGCCACTAAGGATTTATCCTATAGTTAACTCCATTATAAAACAGAAATCAAAAAATGTAGACTAATACTTCCAGAATTATTAACCAAATGTTCCTCTTTCGACTATTATAACGAATGAAAGTAATACTAGCTCAACAATTTAATTAAGAGTGATAATTCACTCAAAATCAGTCTTAGAGGTATTCTACCAGCCTTTTAGTCAAGTAACATTCAAACAGATTTTAATCTATAACAGTTCTACTATCCAGAGTTACACAGATGCATTCTAACAGTTATTCATTTAGGGAAAGAGTAGGTTGACATATATGAACAGTTGTCGAACAATAAATGGAACAACCATGTTCCTCCCAACCTTAGAAGAGAACAACCAAATCACTTGTCTCGTTCTCCCCCTAGCATGATTATGAATCCATGAGGGCAAACTCAGAACTTCTCCTCGATAATAATCTTGTGGTGTTTCAACAGCAGCTTCTTGCCTCACACTCAAAAGATAATGTTCATAACAACAAGAGATAATTCCTTACCTTCTCACATATGCCATATATCCAAAATCAAAAGTGCTTAGGTCTTTTCTCTCCCTTGGGAATTTTCTCATCTTTCCAAATCCCTCCCAACCGCCAAATTCTTTATTCGCCACTTGTAACAGTGAGCCATGAGGTAGTTCCAACATGTTCCCCACTCCTGGAATCATGTTCACCTGATTTTAACATGCCTATTCCATTTGTCCTTCACCAATAATTATAAAATATTTTGTTTCATACAAGTGTTATAGTCAAGTCGTTAGTTGGGTCAAATCAGATCTCTTCCCAATAGTCATAATCATTAATTACAATTAACTAAATTCAAAATTTGGAATTTCCATAATTGGCAAAAAATTTCCAATTTCGAATTTACCAAAAACAAAAATAGTTTCTTAATAAATTTCAAACTTAAAAATAACTTATTTTTGGGGGCATGTTACACCGTCATTTACAATTCGACCCCATTTTCCACAATTTACTTTGTAACCTCATTGGCAGGGACTACGCACAACCTTGTTTCTATATGTGATGTTTTAGAAATCACCCAAGGGGTTTGTTTTTGTCTTAACAATGTTGATTCAAAATAAAGAGATATGTTTGATCTTCTACCTTATGGTTGATTACCTCCTATTATATTTATTTTCTTTTATCCTTTAATTCTTTATCACAATTTGGATGTAAGAATATTTTTAATATAACCTAGAATTGATCTCTTCTTTTGTCCCCCGATTATATAGCCTAGAATTGACATCTTTATGCCAACCCTACTTGAGATGTAGGTGGTTTTGACTAGAATTTTGATCTGTCTCATGAAGCATTTTGTATTCCATGTTGGTTATCTTATTCTTATACATTATCTACATATTAATAGATATGTTTTCAATGGGGGAAAGATTTAGTTCTATGAGGAGGATAGGACAGGGTGTATTACCTTTAATTTTGATATAATAGATTATAAAACTAATCTAGATTGTAATAAATGATGACATAAGTTAACAATGCCTATTTAATAATGTGAACAAATCTAATGTAAGAATACTTAATATAATCTTCCTTCTAGAAAGATCTTCCTCTAGAATGTTGTTTAGAATACAAAATCAGTATAAATAAGAGTAGGAGGCATTTGAAAGTTGTATTGAGAATTATTTTAATAGAACATTGCTTTGTTGGTGGTTGCCCCTTGAAAAGGAAAGTGAGCATTTCTTCCTATCAATAACCATATCATATTCGGTGTTCTGGTTCTCTACATTTTGTTATTCTCTTGGTATCTACTGCAATATTTTGTTTTCTACTTATTATAATATATCTAGTACCTAACAAAATTTGAATAGGTAATGAGGAATAAATGTTCATTGGGTAATGAATTAGTTGGAAATTGATCCTTAGTGTCTATGGGTAACTCCAACATCGATTTTGCAGAAGATAGAGATATATTTTATTTGGAAGAGGTGAAATTTAAATTAAATTCTCACACTATTATTATCCACTTAGAATATATACCTATGATTATTTTCGAAGAAAAGATATGTTACATGGGATTGATTTTCATGATAATTGTCATACATAGAAGAATAATACATTATCCACCTTTTTGGACAACATGGATAGTTGGAAAGGTCAATGTAATATCCCCAAATAAATTATTTAGTAAGTTAAATAATTTCCTTAAGTGGAAAATTCGAAATTAGGATTAGACACAAGAAACAACCAAGTTAAAAAGAGATGATTATGAATTCATTAGTGGGGAACAAGTGTTGTCAATTTTTGTGATTGGCACACCCTAAAAATCGTAGCATGTTGAAAAAGAAAAAAAAAATTCTAGTAAAGAATGAAAGTTATGTTGATAAATAGCTAAGAAACCAAGGAAGTTGTTGTGTGAGCACTAAGGTGTTAGGAAACAGTTGAAGAAACAAAAAAAAAATTGTTGGAATAGGAGACTCATTTCATCCTTATGAATTCATGCCTAGAATTGGCATGAATGGATAAAGCGAATTGGCTGATCCACTCTATGTATGATTGAGTGGAACTTGGTTGTTCCTTTTGTTTTCCCGAGGTTTTACTTTAAGTTTAGTTGTTATGTTATTATTATTTTTTTTTTTTTGAAATGTGTATAATTGCATATGTTTAAGAGTTGTTGTAGATATTGTAGTGGTCTTCTAATAATTTTATAACGAAAATATTGTATAGCATTTCATTGAATGTTTAGGAAATAGTTAGTATAGATCTTCTATCCCGGAAACAAATACTTTTGAGTTATACATGTACAGAACCCATAAAATGCACACGACAATCTATATAAATACACTCAACTAGATTTTCATTTTAATCAAACTTAGAAATTTGTAAGAATAGAAATGGTACAAAACCCATAGATACAGTTATCAATTCTTTGAATCTGAATTGAAAGGAATATAATAATATGCTAATATGTTTGATTAAAGTTGCATAAAATTAATACTATAAAAAAAATTATATATTGAAGACCAATTATTGTCAAATTTTAGTAAACAATATCTATGTCCTCTTCCAATCATATCTTAAGAAAGGAAACCGAATACCTTTCGATCCTGGTCCCTTGAAACTACTTGCAGTGATTTATAACCTGAGTAAGAAATTACATAAATAACAGAATTACTCTTGTATTGATAATATTAAATAATTCAAGACAAAAATATGAAAGAAAAATACAAGAAAATGAGTAGTACTTAGACCTGTTGTATGGATTGGATTGCTGCTGAGAATGTGAAACTCCGCAATTGGGGTTTACCATCTTGAGAAAGGGGATGGAGTCGTTGGATGCAATATGATGGGTCCTCGCATGAAAGAGAGGCCCGTCATTAATCCAATATGTATCTACAAGGATCGGGCATACAAACGAAATTAAATGAAACAGTAAGAAGACACATTTTCTTCTTTGATACGGACGTAAGTCATTTATCAATAAGTAAAGCATTGAGTATTTAACTAAATAGCAACACTAATAGATTGGCTTTATGATCATCGTGGTAATGAGAATTAATCCTATTATCTACAAATTCATGCATAAGTTATACAGACTATAGACTAAGCAATCAAACTATACTGATAAATTGAAATCCTGTTTATAGAATCATTTTAATGAGACTCCTGTAGGAAGGATATAATTCTATAAAGAGTAACAACCTAAAGAAAGGAAATACACTATTCAGAAGGCTAAGTACACACAAATACATCTCACATATATGGTTTATTGCAATTGCAAGGAAATCACATATATATTTGCAAAAATAATTTCTACGATACTAAAAAATTCGTTTAAATTATCTCGAGTGTTATTAAAGGAACCATCCTATGACTGTAAATAGCAATGACTTGTAAAATATTGAAATAAATAGAACTCGAAGATAACAATCGTGATTGATACTAGAATCGCCAAAGTGAATAACAGTTCACTGATATTTATGAGTAATAATTAGGTCCAGGATTATACCAGGGAAGAAACTTACGTCATATGTTGGGTTAGTTTATACTAGAATCGCCAGGGAGAATATCCATGAAACAATGGAATTAACAAACAACTTATGAATAATAATTTCACTACGTCTGGAATTATGAGTAATAATTAGGTCCAGGAATATACCAGGGAAGAAATTTACGTCATATGTTGAGTTAGTTTATACTAGAATCGAAAGGGAGGATATCGATGAAACAATGGAATTAACAAGCAACTTATGAATAATAATTTCACTACGTCTGGAATAAACCAAAATATAAATTCATGATATAGAGTGATTCAAAAATTATATGAATGTAGAGTGAAAGCTATTAAACCTGATTTATAAAAACTCGTTTCATATGTATAACAAAGTATATTTAAAATTACCCACCCGAGACGGTACTGTTGTTTATTATCTCTCGACAGAACAAAGTATCTGGGGTTATAGTGTCAAGAGAGGGACATTAGTCAACAAAGAGTTTCATGGTATAAACTATAGTCAAACATAATGTTAATTTCAATAACATTCAGAGGTTTATTTAATCCAACCCAGAAACGAAAGCTATAAGTTGGAGTTATATGGCGAACAAATCTAAAGTCTGGGTAAACGATTCAGAAGTGAACGAAGTTATAAGTCCATACCAACCCATATGGTCAACAAATCTAAAATATGGGTAAATGATTTGGAAGTGAACAACGTTCTAAGTCATTAACAACCCACGAGAAATACAAATAAATGCAACTAAGATAAGGGAAATAATCAGAGATCAACCATTAACAAAAATTGCATGCAGGCGAAGCCTATTTTTCATACTTCGATGGGAAACATAAAGATTGGTGTTATAAAAAACAAGGTTTTCATACCTGGTAATCCCATAGAGTGTATCTTTGAGTTTTCCTTTTCGAATAAGTTTCTCATAGCTTAATTTATGAGTCCTTTCGGAAGTGAGTTCCATAATAAACCACTGAATCTCCTTCTAATTAATAAACCACTGAATCTCCTTCTAATCTCCAGAAAATTACCAGCGGAAGCGCAAACGATATTCTGCTGCAGAAATGACTTAGTGTTATCGCATTCAAATGGAATTAAATCGCCCTCGAATGGGGAAAGATTCACCATAGATTGTTGACAGGATTACATTCAATTCAGGATAGGCCTCGAGCCCTTCGTCCTGTACTACTACTCAAACCTGCGGTTCAACAGTACCCGAAGCCATGTGATGAAGGGTACGTGACATTCATTACATGGTGTAGGGTCAGGGGTTTTCCGAAAAAATATACAAGGCATCCCAATCGAGTCATAACCCTTCTTCCACGCCCAAAATTCAGAAAGTAACCTACGTTAATACCCTACTGTTATGCCAGAAATAATTACCACCAACTCCATTCAAAATTAAATTTTGAGTACATAGTAATATTGCACTACGTCCACGTTGACTATTGCTTTGGATGGGGTTACAAAGGTGTTGGAACCTTACATTATCCAGTCATCTACCATTACTTATGATACATAAATTTGGGGTAATAGGAAAAAAAAAACTTTTATACATGACTTAAAACAAATGTGTAACATCCCCATAAATAAAGTAAAATTTGTTGGGAAAATTATTTCGTTTTTAGTAAATTCAAAATTGGAATTTTTTTGTCATTTATGGCAATTCTGAATTTCGAATTTGATAATTGTAATTAATTACTATGACTGTTGGGCAGAGATTTGATTTGACCCAATTATCTCTTTGACTATGACACTTGTATGAAAACAGAATATTTTATATTAATTGCAAGAGAACAAATGGAACAACCATGTTAAAATCCACTGACCATGACTCCATGAGTGGGGAACATGTTGGAACTACCTCTAGGCTGTTGGAACTACCTCTAGGCTGATTATTACAAGTGGAAAATCAAATATTTGGCCATTGGCAGCCCCTGAAAATCAGGGATTTAGAAAGCTGCGAAAATTTCCAAGGGGGGAAAGAAAGACCTAGGCAAAAGCATTGCTTTGTTAAATAGCATGTGTGAGGACGCTGCCAAGTATGCTGGAAAAAGAATTACCTCTTGCTGTTATGAACATTGTTTTCTAAGGTGTGAGGCAAGGAGGAGTATGTTGGGGAAAAAAACTACTGTGTACTTGTTGTTATGAACACTAAAAATTAAGTGTGAGGCAAGGAGAGGACGAGGGATAGAGGAAGACATTGCTGAAGAGGAGATTCCAAGTTTTCCCTCATGGATTCATGGTGAGGCCAGGAGGTGAATCGGGCAAGTGATTTGGTTGCTTTGTTCTACGATTGGGAGGAACGTGGTTGTTTCCTTTGTCTTCCAGTGAACTACTTCAGATATGTAATATTTTCCTCTCTGTTTGGAATAACTATATCTACTTGTTGTAATGTATCTGTTTGAACGATCATATCTACTTGATGTAATGTATCTGTTTGAATGATTTTATCTACTTTCTATAATGTATCTCTTTGAACGATCATATCTATTTGTTGTGAGTTATCTATTAAATGATTATGTGTGTGTGTGTATCTAATATAGTGCATTTGGTTGAATTAAAGTGTAATATCTTCCAGGAATGAGATCTGTCCATTTGGAGAAAGTTTACAGCAGATGACTAAAATTCTGAAAATTTTTCCTTATGAAAATTAAACGGTTAGGCAGAATTTATCTATGTACATCGTACTTGAAAGGAACATATATGTTTACACTCGTTTGTTTATTCCTGTAACTGAATTTTCTAGGAAGAACTATCTACGTACATTGAATTTAAAAGAACCGATCTGTTTACAGGTGTTTGTTTATCCCTGTAATTGAGCTTCTAAGTGGAACTACCTATATAAAAATCGAATTGAACAAATCTGTATATATACATATAAGTTTATGTGTATCTCTATAACTAAAGTTCTGAAAATGAATTCATATTACTTAGCTGAGATTCTCCTTTCTCATATAATATTGAAGGGAGAAATACAAGGTACTATGGACCCTACGGATCACATATAGGTTTGTTTACATATTTTTATAATGATAGGGATCTAATTACCATCAAAAAATGACTACCCATATACGATTTCAGTTGTATAAAGAAGGACAGTCCATAAATAATTGACATAATCGTAAACTTTAACACATAAGACCTGTCTAACCACCTAGTGTGTAGATCTAGTCAATAGCCAACTGTTACCAGAGAATAGTATAACTCCAGACAAATCGCATACACAAAGGTAACGTAAATCAACAATAGACTTGTATGTGACTTAGAATAAAGTGAGTAACCGTCTCAATAATTGCGAAATTATGTTGAATATAAACACCAGACATTTATACAATGATTATTCTAAATTCTTCAAGAACTTGCGTTGATAAAGACTTAAGGCAAAGCTACAAGAATGAAAAGAACAAGTATCATATTACTCGAGTTATCTTTCAATGAAAATCTAGAACATCAAGAGGAAGTTGAAAATCGTCCTTCCATTAATGATTGAGTTAAGACATAGTATAATAAAATCCAACTTGACTCTTTCGGCCAATCTTATAGTTTTACAGTCAACCCTCGTATTGGCCTAGAAATTAAATAATAGAAGTATAAAAACAAACAATCTCTGCCACAGAGAGTTAACCCCTTTAATTCTTGAGTTGTTGAAGCTTCTAGAAAGGGGTAGAACAAAACCCGAATACCTCTTAAGCAGATGATGGAGGTTGTTCTCCATGTATTCTCGTGATCGAAAAAAACAACCATGCACACATTTTGACAAAACAATTACAGACTTGTTTGAATAAGAAAGAAATGAATCTAATAAAATAGACGAGTATAGCCAAAAATAATTCTTAACTTAAATAGGAGGATTCAATGCTTTCCCCTTTTGCAACAAACTGCGTACTATCCAAATGGAGAGGGAGGAGGAGTCCAAATCTCTCGGATGGGTACCCTCACAAAATAAAAGGCCCATCATTAGCAATAATGATTATTACAAGTGGCAAATCAGAGATTTGGCCATTGGCAGCCCCTGAAAATCAAGGATTTAGAAAGCTGCGAAAATTTCCAAGGGGGGAAAGAAAGACCTAGGCAAAAGCATTGTTTTATTAAATAGCATGTGTGAAGACATGTGTGAAGAGGCAGGACGCTGCCAAGTATGCTGGAAAAAGAATTACCTCTTGTTGTTATGAACATTGTCTTCTAAGGTGTGAGGCAAGGAGGAGTATGTTGGGGAAAATAACTATTGTGTACTTGTTGTTATGAACACTAAAAATTAAGTGTGAGGCAAGGAGAGGACGAGGGATAGAGGAAGACATTGCTGAAGAGGAGATTCCAAGTTTGCCCTCATGGATTCATGGTCAGGCCAGGAGGTGAATCGGGCAAGTGATTTGGCTACTCTGTTCTACGATTGGGAGGAACGTGGTTGTTTCCTTTGTCTTCCTGTGAACTACTTCAGATATGTAATATTTTCCTCTCTTTTTGGAATAACTATATCTACTTGTTGTAATGTATCTGTTTGAACGGTCATATCTACTTGATGTAATGTATATGTTTGAATGATCTTATCTACTTTCTATAATGTATCTGTTTGAACGATCATATCTATTTGTTGTGTGTTATCTGTTGAATGATTATATGTGTCTGTGTGTGTGTGTGTATCTAATATAGTGCATTTGGTTGAATTAAAGTGTAATATCTTCCAGGAATGAGATCTGTCCATTTGGAGCAAGTTTACAGCAGATGACTAAAATTCTGGAAATTTTTCCTTATGAAAATTAAACAGTTAGGCAGAATTTATCTATGTACATCGTACTTGAAAGGAACATATCTGTTTACACTCATTTGTTTATTCCTGTAACTGAATTTTCTAGGCAGAACTATCTAAGTACACTGAATTTAAAAGAATCGATATGTTTACAGGTATTTGTTTATCCCTGTAATTGAGCTTCTAGGTGGAACTACCTATATAAAAATTGAATTGAACAAATCTGTATATATACAAATACGTTTATGTGTATCTCTATAACTAAAGTTCTGAAAATGAATTCATATTACTTAGCTGAGATTCTCCTTTCTCATATAATATTGAAGGGAGAAATACAAGGTACTATGGACCCTACGGATCGCATATCCATATATCACATATAGGTTTGTTTACATATTTTTATAATGATAGGGATCTAATTACCATCAAAAAATGACTACCCATATATGATTTCAGTTGTATAAAGAAGGACAGTCCATAAATAATTGACATAATCGTAAAATTTAACACATAAGACTTGTCTAACCACCTAGTGCGCAGATCTAGTGAATACCCAACTATTACCAGAGAATAGTATAACTCCAGACAAATCGCGTACACAGAGGTAACGTAAATCAACAATAGACTTGTATATGACTCAGAATAAAGTGAGTAACCATCTCAATAATTGTGACATTATGTTGAATATAAACACCAAACATTTATACAACCATTATTCTAAATTCTTCGAGAACCTGCATTGATAAAAACTTGAGGCAAAGCTACAGGAATGAAAAGAACAAGTATCATATTACTCAAGTTATCTTTCAATGAAAATCCAGAACGTCAAGAGGAAGTTGAAATTCGTCCTTCCATTAATGATTGAGTTAAGACATAGTATAATAAAATCCAACTTGACTCTTTCGACCAAGCTTATAGTTTTACAGTCGACCCTCGTATTGACCTAGAAATTAAATAATAGAAGTATAAAAACAAACAACCTCTGCCACAGAGAATTAACCCCTTTAATTCTTTAGTTGTCGAAGCTTCTAGAAAGGGGTAGAACATAACCCAAATACCTCTTAAGCAGATGATGGAGGTTGTTCTCCATGTATTCTCGTGACCAAAAAAAAAAACCCTGCACACATTTTGACAAAACAATTACAGACTTGTTCGAACAGGGAAGAAAAGAATCTAATAAAATAGATGAGTATAGCCAAAAATAATTCTTAACTTAAATAGGAAGAGGGAGGAGGAGTCCAAACTGCGTACTATCCAAACGGAGAGGGAGGAGGAGTCCAAATCTCTCGGATGGGTACCCTCACAAAATAAAAGGCCCATCATTAGCAATAAATAGATCTTTGAATAACCAAGGAAAAGAACGAAACAAAGAATAAATAAACGAATGCCGGAATATATCCAAATCGCATGATAAGCATAAATTCATTGTCCTTTTCAAAAAAAAAATTAAAGGGCCAATAAAACCACACCAATCATCTGTCTAGCATCCTTTGATTAAGTTTTTAAATAAAACATAGAGACAACACAATGCTGAAAACTCCAGATGCACATGCACTCTTATTGCGTCCAGAGTATGAGTAAGATGGTATCTAGAGGTAAATCTGACCACCTTTAGTTATCTTTAGTGTTTAAGCTTTGCTAAAAGGTTAGGCCAGCTATTACTTTTACGAGAGACTCTCCAACAGGAAAACCCCAGGCTTAAGGTT
>CBVK0100306539.1:0-14285 GCA_900067695.1 Picea abies
GAGCAGATCATGCATCTTAACCTTCCAGATCTCGAAATTGTTCTTTCCATTGAACTTCTCGATTTCAAATTTAGCACTCTGAGTTTTCACCATTAGCAGAGGAAAAAATTCCAATACACCACTACTTATAATAACCAATTCCCTTTAAAAAATAATGTGGAGGAATAATGGTATAAACTCCACAAGTTTTAATAAAAGCAAAATTAATAAAAAACCTTTTACTAAAAATTCACCTTTTAATAAAAAACCTTTTAATAAAAATTTACCTTTACTTTAATTCCTCCACCTTTTTGAATTGTTTATAATTTAAAAAGTCACCTCACAACCATGTCATGCATAATAAGACAAAGTCTATCCTCCAACTTTTATATACTAAAGTCGATCCACCTCACATTTTACACCATCGAATTTTTCTTCAACCATTCGAATACCATGCAACATAATTTTCTTAGAGATGATGCATGAACCGGGTGCGCGAATGTTATCGAAATTGGAATTTCACAAGTGTGAGAGCGTCAACACACCTCTAACATTGCCTAGGGAGCGCCGGTGACTTTCTACTCAATTCACGATCTTGCACCATGGATCTGGTCCTCACGGATCTCCAACGCAACTCTGATACCAATTGTTAGAATTGCAAATGCAGAAAACACAATTCACATATGATAATTAACAATCACATAGATAAGAAACACAAAGATTTCACATGGTTCACCCAAACGTTGGGCTACGTCCACCAATCATAGGTATCGGTTGTCTTATTGTTAAGATCATGGAGATTATAGTAGACTTGCAAGCTCTCTCACATCCTCTCACATCTCCTCTCATCTCTCATTATGTTCTGCCTCTCCCCTTTGCCTCTACGGGCTTACATAAATTTATATACATTTAAATAGGAAATTGATTATTAAATGTAATCTCATCCATATTCTAACTTGGTTTATTTAGTTGCAACCAATGTAAAATAATAAGATCTAAATCTATTCTTGGAGGAATTCGTTGTCACCAAATCCCAACAATATGGTGCACCAAGCAAGATATTCCAGAAGAGATAAAATGTACAGCTGGAAAGCATGGGAACAAGAATAGTTTTTATAATTAGTAACTAAAGTTAAATATCTCACATTGCGTTATGGCTTCATCTCTTCACACTTAGTTTCAGGTAACAGATTTAATTCTCACAAATACATTAAGAGATCCCCAAAATATGAGTTCAAGACATGTTGTAGTTCAAGGAACTCCATTAGTGCAACCCAACGATGAACATTTTGATGAGTTCAAATATGAAGAAATCCATATTTGATGAGCCGACATCGATTGCAATGAAAATATAGCACCATTCTGCCAGAATAAAGGTCGGACATTGTTGAATTGTAACAGGAAGTTATTCATCGAAAATAAGAGGATTCTCACACATTTAGTACCTATAAATAAGGGATTCAAGAAAAATAAAATTTGATTTACAACTCCATCACTTCAAAATGAAAACAAATAAAAACAACATGTGAACAACGAGATTTTCCAATGATTTTGGTTCCATATTATTTTATTTTTGAAGCAACTCGTTAAACTAAATGGAGGTAGTTTTAATCGGTTCTCTACACCCAGTTTGTTCCAAAACTACCAGAACTGTTTATCAAACAATATAAAAGAAACATCAAACAACCATCCTTGGGGGAATTTTGGAGAGAGGCATGCAAGGAGTCTCGTGAGATTTTTCTTTCATTTTATCATTCATCCTCTATTATTTTTAGAAGGATTTGATGAAACTTTTGATAACAGGGATGTCTTGCAAAGTAGAAAATGGGACGAAGTGAGGCTAAGTTTTGCTTGTATCCATGAGGTGAATTCTTTTCTTACTAAGTTTGTTGTGTTGTAAGTCTGATTTCTCAATGCTAATCAATGTTTCTGGTATGCATATTTCTGCTTTGTGCTTAAATTACATTTCTTTATTCAATGTCGGGCTCAACTTTCTTTTTTTTTCTTTACATTCTTGGCTATTTAATGTATAATGTAGTATTCCATCTTGAATAGTTAAAGATAATAATTCTGGTCCAAGTCCACAGGGGCTCAAAAGCATAAAAAAATCTAAGAAATGTATGGGGGATATGTCTAAATAAAAGAACAAACATTTTTGACTCTAAAATAAATTCTTATTAATGTTGTGGTTTTAATTTTTTATTTCCTCTAATACAAATTTTAAACATTAAAAAATGCAAACCAATCTTGTTTAGTTTTTTTTCTTTAATTTAATTTCATTACAAAATACAATGTTAATTCATTTTTGTTTCTTTAAAACAATTTCAATTGTATATAATCACATTCCTTTCATTTATTTTAATTACTTTAAATTATCATTTTACTAATTATAATACTTAAACAAAACACAAAATTACAAAGGTTACAAAATATATAAAAATATATTTGCAAAAAACAGACAATACAAATTTTCAATTCTTTATAATTTAGGACTTTTGTGTAAATACTTAACTAATGTAGTTTGGTTTGTCTATTTTTTTTTTTTTTTTTAAGTTTTGCACTTGTATTATTAATTTCATATTAATTTTGTTTAATTTACATTTCATTCACATAGAAGCAAAACAAATAAAAATTAAATATTGCAAAAACTATAAATAAGAAATTCATCCTTAGGATTTTATGTTTTAAGGTCTAATGTGATATGTTTCTGGGGCATAAAACCTAGGATAACATTCGTGCCTCTTCTTGCCTAGCCTCATGAGAGGTTGAGATGTTGGTTTTGAAACTCTCTATTTTTGACATCAACATATTTTGGTGACAATACTGGGGAGAACCGTTCAATGGTTCTTATCTAGTCTTATTTTAATTCTTTCAAGCCCTTTTTTATCCTCTCCAAACCTCAATGTCTCAACAGATTGGAAGCATGTGTAATGGTTTAAACCCTACGGTCTTGACTAATAATCATGGGAAAATTATTCGCAAGTATGGAATATTTTAATTTGAGGAAGACATGAACAATTGCTCATGGCTTATACCTACCCTTTTGAATCTCACTTACCCAGTTAATCCTTTTCCATCCAAGTTCAAAAAGAATTTACCTTTATTTTGGGGTAACAAAACTATTACAGTGGAAGAACATTTTCTAATGCTTGTACCATTCTCAGACTTAATGAAAATGATAGTTGCATTCTCTTGTTTATGAACTCCCTTCAGGGTAATGTTGCTTCCTTGTTTTCCAATCTACTTGATGAATGCATCTCCGCCTAGTATGAACTTTCTTATTGGTTTACTTCTACCTTTGGACATTTGGATAATCCTTATGAGCATCTTAAGAAATTTAATCAATTGTTCATGAAGGAAAGTGAAACCATTTATGCATTTAATATTAGATTTATCAAGTTTTATAATTGCATTCCAATGTCCATTCACCCTACCAACTTGGCTTCCCTCTTGCATTATTACGATCATCTACCTCCCCTGTACCGTTGGTGGTTGGAGGAGAAAAATGTTCAAAACTTGGAGCTAGCCTTAATCACTTGTCTCGACTTCGAAGAGAAATCTCATAGAATAGGTTGTTCCTTTGGTAGTTATGATTCTCACAAAAAATTGTCATCTTTAAGACCCATCATCCAATATTTATAGGATCGCATGCTCTCCCTTGAATATCGTTTTTCAAATCAAGCCTATTTTGAGATATCCTTGAATCCCTCATACCTAAAGCCTAATTATAATGCCTTCACTATTTGTGACCAAGGGTTTGGATGTGAAGATGATCATGACCATATCATGATGCTCAATTATCAACCCATCTCTAAAATTCCAAATACTATCATCCTCAAAACTGATGGACTAATCCAATCCAAAGATCATGGTTCACCCCAAATATTTCACTCATGTGCATACAATGGTGAAGTTGATTATCCAAAGAAAAGGGTTGATTTTGACCTCTTTAATCCTCTTTATGACACATTTCTATATGATGATGTTATTAATGAATGGTCAAATCAGTGATATGAGAACCCATATGATTTTATTGATACATGTGATGAATCCTCCTTTGAAAATTTTCATGAGTTTGATCAATATATTGAATCATATAATGTTATTTCAAATCCATTGTTTCAATTAAAAGAAGTGAAGGAGATCAATAATTGCATGCATACTTCTCTTGATATGTGCACATTTTTCTTCAATGATGATGATGAGTTCAAGGACATTCCTATGTTTTGAATCCTTTATATTCTTCCTTGCATTATGATGACCCTATTTCTGATAGGAAGATTGCAACAGATGGAATTATGGTGTTTGATGAATCTATTGACCCTATATTCAATATTCAAAGTTTGAACCTTAAACCTCAAATTTTTAATCCTATTGATACTTTCAATTTAAAATAAAAAGCTCATCATATTGGTTGGAATGTATTAAAGGATGGTAACCTTTTCTTTTCGGTGTTAATAGGTCATTTTCCCTCGCCATGTGCATACATTGATTGGCAGGTTGATAGTGTTTCTTTACACAAAGTATTACAAGTCATGAGTCCTTCTTGTAAAGAAAATGATGTTTTCCTCTATGCCAACTGTCATTCCACTTGAGTCCTAGGTTAGTGCATCCTTCTTCCCCTGTACATAAATAAAAGAGTATATATATAAATTTAAATAAACAAGACACACATTTTAAACAAAAGGGACTTAGATTAGGTTTTTGGCTTGCTTCAGTTTTTTTTTTTTTTTCTCGCTTTCCTTTCGTTTTTAGCTTTACGCTTACTTTTTTTTTCCTTTTTTTTCTTTTGATTTGATGGTCGGACTTGATGGAGTAATGGTCAATGATTAAAAAGGTATATGTATATTACAATTAACTAATTGACCAATTCTTTTGGTGAAAAACATACTTGCAGGTAAACCGATTTTCCTCCTTTATGTGTCTTATTTCCTTGCTTTGTGTATCTTATGTCTACTAAGAGGAACATTCTTGCTTGAAACAATCAATCAGTCCTTCCTAGATTTCTTTTCTTTCCCTTTCTCCATCCCCACCATCTTGAGATAGCTCCCACATACACATCATGGATGCTCAATGTTTCATTTTGGTTTTCCCTTAACACACATCCTCATAGTTCACTCAACTTTCTAATTCTTTTGACAAAGATTCAAAGAGTTTTTGATTATTTTCTATTATACATACAGGAGCAAAGCCCCTCATTTTTTTCACTTTCCAGGCATTATTCCATGAAGTCCCAAACCAGACATCATTCAAATTTCCATCTTATTCCCCTTGTTATATAAATAGATCAACCCTCAGTCATTTCGATCCTTAATCCCCATCCATTTCAGTACATTGTTCTGTCATCCAGATTAATTTAAGTTTGCACGCCACTATAAGCAACATGTATTTGTTGGTTGGCATATGTTGACCAAAATTTCGGTCAACAGTTCTTAGCTGACAAAACATTGCTAGGATTCCCCTTATTCTATATTGCTTGCATAAAATTTTTGCATACTCGTTAAAATTAACGCAATACTTGACAAAATTATGATGGCTTATGACTTATTTCTAAACATGGCCCTTCTCCCATTCTTCATCTTTTTAACGCTTTCATATTTCACACTCGTGATTAACATTGATTGGCATATTGACACAATATGTTTTAAACCCTCATATATTACTCTTTGTTATCTTATACTTCACCTTATTTAATGAATTTTTGAAAGCTAGTTAATGCCATGTTATATTACAACCTTTGGATAATTTCATATTATACGCCAACATACTACTATATGTTTACATGTCTCACTTTCCAAAATATATTTCATCACTGACTTTTCAATATTCTAATTATGACATAAAGTTATACCACCAAAATATATCTCATCACTCACTTTTCAATATTCTAATTATGACATAAAGTTATACCACGTTTCTTTTTTGCGGTTATGATTTTGGCATTACCCCATGCCATATCAAAACCAAATTAAATATCCTTATGAAAATAGATTGGATTATATCATCAAAATATATAAAGAGGCCATGGGAAGCCTAATTGGTTATATGTGTGCCATTTACCCTTTGGCCCCACCGCTTACTTTGGGTTATACAATGTGATGACAAAGCATGATGTAAAAGATACAAAAGGCCATGGGAAACATGTTAGAGGCTTATCATCACTTTATTATATGTAATTTCTCCACCAAAGATGGGACTTTGGATCCATACTTGAAGACATTCGAACTAAAGGAAACCCTTATTGCAATACATATAACCTTTGTTAAAACAATGTTGGTTTCTTGTTGTTTTCTTCTCATTAGCTATCATCGATGCTATTGGATCATTCATAAAGTTTGTTATCAAAAAAATATATATTATGTCCTCTATGGGAACATCTCAATCTTCGTTTTCATTACTCTCCCTCTATGCAAAAAAAAGATGACGACGAACCTTATACTGTATATATTTCTCACAAGCACAAGACAAATGTATTATGTGAATGGAATGTTTATCAATTGGGAAGACTGGAGATTTAATTCTCACAAATACATTAAGAGATCCCTAGAAGATGACTTCAATACATGTTGTAGTTTAAGGAAATCCATTGGTGCAACCCAATGATGAACATTTTGATGAATTCAAATATGAAGAAATCCATATTTGATGAGTCGACATCCATTGCAACGAAAAGATAGCACAAGGCTGCCAAAATAAAGGTCGGACATTGTTGAATTTTAGCAACACATTATTCGTCGAAAAGAAGAGGATGCTCACACATTTAGTACATATAAAGAAGGGATTCAAGAAAAACAAAATTTGATTTACAACTCCATTACTTCAAAATGCAAACAAAGAAAAACGACATGTGGAAAACAAGATTTTCCAATAATTTTGGTTCCATATTATTTTATTTTTGAAGCAACTTGTTAAATTGAATTGATTGAGGTAGTTTTAGTCTGTTCGCTACACCCAGTTTGTTCCAAATCTTCTTATCAAACAATATGAAAGAAACATCAAACAACCAACTTAGGGTGGGGGAGCGGATTTTGGAGAGAGGTATGCAAGGAGTCTTGTGATATTTTTCTTTCATTTTATCATTCATCCTCCATTCTTTTTCAACAGGGATTTGATGAATTTTTTGATAGCAGGTATGTCTTACAAAATAGTGGAAGAGATGAAGTGAGGATGATTTTTTTCTTGTGGCCATGGGGTGAATGGTTTTCTTACTAAGTTTGTTGTGTTGTAAGTTTGATTTTTCAATGCTAATCAGTTTTTCTAGTATGCATATTTCTGCCTTGTTCTTCACTTCCATTGCTCTATTCAATGCCTTGTTCAACTTCTTTTTTCTTTATGTTTTTGTCTATTTAATGTATGATGTAATATTCCATCTTGAATTGTTAAAGATAATAACTTTGGTCCAAGTCTATGCAGGGGCTTGAAAGTATCAAAGAATATAAGAAATGTATGGGGAATATGTCTAAATAAAAGAACAAATGTTTTTGGCTATGAAATAACTTCTTATTCATGTTCTGGTTTTAATATTTTATTTCCTGTAATACAAATTTTAAATATTCAAAAATGCAAAACAATCTTGTCTATTTTTTTTCTTTAACTTAGTTTCATTACAAAATATATTGGACTATGTTGTCATTGATGTCAAGAATTTTCATAGTGATGTGTTTGTATCATTGATGTATTGATTATTGGATTATGTTGTCATTGATTTAATTGATGTCAAAGGGTTGATGTCCAGTGGTGTCATAGTGATGTGTTGTCATTGATGTAAAGGTTGATGTCAGGTCATGGAAATTGTATTATTGATGTCATGTTATGGTTGATAGGAGGTAGTTCTATCATTGATGTCATGTTCAATTCCGTTGATGATCATGTCCTGTTTCTATGTATGAAGTATCAAATGGATGAACTCCAAAGTGGTCCCCTTATGGTGAAATCCCTCACGGGAAGACACTCTTGGATAAAGTTCTCAAAGTGGTCCCCTTATTTATTGTCTTGTCATGGTTGATAGGAATAACCAAATGGATAAACTCCAAAGTGATCCCCTTATGGTGAAATCCCTCACGGGAAGACACTCTTGGATAAAGTTCTCAAAGTGGTCCCCTTATGGTGAAAGCCCTCATGGGAAGATGCTTTGCGAAGTCCAAATGGTTAAGTGGTTGAGTAAGCTTAGTAGTGTGGTTAGGGAACCCAAGTTTTATTGAGGAATAATGTAATGAATATTGGTAAATTTGCAAATGAGACTATTCTAGATGGATAGTGCATGTCGTGCCATTTCTGGTGATATGTGGTATGCCATGTGGATCCTCGCGGTTAGGGAGATATGGCCTTGTGAAGTTGGAGAACCCTCATGAGTTATCTAGAAGCCCATAGAAGGTCGAAGAAGCCAAGAAGGTCAAATAAGTCAAATTATTCTAGAAGCTCCTAGAAGAAATTGACTAGTCAAAGTGTGTAAAATTGGGAGTTAATCATGGGTTAAGTTGTTGAAATAAGAAAATAATTAAAAATAAATTAGTTGCAAATAGAAGTGGAGAATTTACTATTTGTGGATAAAGTGGTTGTAAGTGGACAAAGTGGTTAATAGTGGGTTATCCCTAAAAGAAAGAAGTTGGTTAGAAAATAACCCCTAGAGGAAGCTACTTGGAGAGTATAAATAAGAGAGCAAGGGTATCTTATGTGGATGATCTTTTGAGCATATTGAATATCCATTTTTGGTGAAAGGTTCATTGCGGGTACTCATGGATGCATCCAAAGTTTCCCAAGTCTGAGGTGGAAAGGATATCTGACGACGAAAGTTTCAGAGCTTCAGAAAAACCCTAGTTTCTGAGGTGTACATGGGTTGCAGTGGATCAGGTTACATACATACGCGGGTTGCAGTGGAGGAAGGTGCATGTATACACTAGCTACAATAGAGGAGGTCACGTACAAGTGAAAAAGTCATGAAGACCTGAGATGATGTTGGTGCCAAGTCCCTGAAGTTTGAAGCAAGTTCTAGACAAACATTCTACAAGTTCAGATCATCTACATAAGTTATAGTATGGCTACATGCTTATCTTGATTCTTAGTTATGCTTAGGGTATGGTGAATGCTTGAAGCATTCTTGGTATGGTTGTTGTGAGATCTATATATGGAATATGTTGGCTGGTTGTTTGAGTGAGAAACACTCTCATGGTTGGTATAGCTCTGATATGGTTGAGGGATATCTATGTTATATGATGATGTATTCGTGAGGGACATGCATATGATTCTTGGTATGGTTGTTGTGAGATCTGGATATGGTATATGTTGGTTGGTTGTTTGAGTGAGAATCACTCTCCTGTATGGTACGATTCTGATATGGTTCTTATAGCTCACACCTTTGAGCTACTTGTACTTGGTNNTGTAGTGACAGGTTGGATGCAGTAACATGTTACTGATGGATGTGACAGAGCCAAGAAAGTTTCAGAAGTGCAGAAGAATGGATGCCCTAGTTTTCTGAATGTGTATGCAAGATGAAAAAGTGAAGGTTGTGCACATATGATGTAGGAGCATCATCGCCGTCATTAAATGAGACGCGGTGGAAGATGACTCATCATCAAGTGCAACACACTTTAATTGGTTTGGATTCCAAGGAGGTTTTGTCACTTTAATATTGAAAACTTTGTAATATTGATATCTTGAAGCTAGAGCCATTGTATGCGCTCTAGGAGATTGTAATTTATTTTAATGCTTGTAGGATTGTATAGATTTTGAGTTCCGACTCATATCTATATTTTAATTGTTCATTTATTGTAATAATCTTAGTGGTGGGATGCTTTTAATTATGATATGAAAGCACTAGAATAGTCTCTTAGTGGTGGGATGCTTTTAATTATGATATGAAAGCACTAGAATAGTCTGGAGGGAAGGCTCAAGAAGCCCCTTCATGTATAAATGAATGTAATCTATGCCCAGAAGAGGCTACTAGAAAGAGATGTTGAAAGTTGTTGAAGGCTATTGAAATTTTTGTAAATCTTTGCTGAAGGAATATAGAAGAGGAGAATTGATTTCAAAACCTGAGACTGTTTATCTTTAAGTAATTGGGTAAATATTTATGTTATTTATCTCTGTGTTTGTGTGTGTGTGCATCTAAATGGTTGGTTGAATGAATCCTTAGTGTTATTTTAAGTTTCAATTGTTTCTCTTCTGAGATCTCGGTGCAAGGAGTGTAGAGGCTGAACCGTTTGTAGGTTCAAAAGATCAGGAGAGACAATGTAAGTTTACACAAAGCGAGCGCAAGGAGTGTTCCTATACTCATAGGAGTATAAAATCTTAGAGGGGATACCAGTGCAAAGAGTGCACAGGGTTGACACTTTGTCAAGTGTTGACAAATATCATAGGAGAGATAGTACAAGGTGTGCGTAGGTGAATTTTATAATTCCGAAGATCAGAGGAGAGAGTGAGCGCAAGGAGTGCACCAAAGACTTTCTTAAGCCCCAAGCTTAGGAGAGAAGCGCAAAGTGTGCGTCAAGGTTCAAGTCTTTTAAGTGATAAAGATCATGAAGGATAGCGAGAGAAATTCCTTAAGAGGAAGAATCCATTTTGTTTGGAGGGTGATTGGATGAGATCTGTTTGGAGTTAACAAAATTTCTCACAACCGTTGGATCAAGAAAAAGGAGCATGGTTGTTAATTTCCCAAATCCTTCGGATTTCGTTTCTTCGACAGTTTTAAGTCATTTTCGTAAGTGAGGTGAAAGTCTTGAAGACCGAAGTAGATCCTGACTGTTAGTGTTAGCTACACATGTCCGCAGATCATCGATTATTCATAGTTCGACACTCTGGAAGATTGTTGGTAAAATTTGGTTTGGTGTGGAACTCCCCGAAGCTTCGAAGTATTGGAGTGAATCTACACCGTAGATCACTGGGAGAGTGCAAGTAGTTGGATCTCGAGTGGTTCGATGATTCAGAACTCTGGGATAATTTGGTCATTGTTGCACGAAGGGAATAATTCCCTGAAGTCCCAAAGTCCGGAGTAAATCTCGACCGCCCGTTGTCAGGGACACGTGAACCATAGATTCTGAGGAGTTCGACATTCGACAATTCTGGAGAAAGAAGTAGTTGGATCTCGAGTGGTTCGATGATTCAGAACTCTGGGATAATTTGGTCATTGTTGCACGAAGGGAATAATTCCCTGAAGTCCCAAAGTCCGGAGTAAATCTCGACCGCCCGTTGTCAGGGACACGTGAACCATAGATTCTGAGGAGTTCGACATTCGACAATTCTGGAGAAAGTGTTGGTTAAGGTTGGAAAAGTCTTGAAGCTCAGAATCTGAAGTGAACATAGACCATTGATCTAAGGAAAACATCAACTGTCATATTAATAGGTTTGGGGCTTCATGAGTTCAAAGATATTGAGTATTGGAGCGGAGAAATGTTTCGAAGCTCGGAGCCCCATAGTTCCTTTGAGCTGTAGATCTTGGCAAGGAGTGTGGACCTTTGATCCCATAATTATTCGAGAGTTCGCTAGTTTGGATATTCAGGAGAATTAGACTGTTGTGTTGGTAAAACATTAGAAGCTCGAAGTCCCATAGTTACAGATAGCGCCTTTTAGTTGAGCACTTGGTTCTAACCTGCGGTCACGTGATATTTCCACCAAAGAAAAGGGGATAGCATTTGTGGTATTGAATTGAAGTTGAAAGGGGTTTAGAGTAAAGCACCCATGGGTTTTTGCAGGACCTGCATAAGAAAAGGGGCCTGTGTATATTGGAGGGGATCCAGCAGGGATCCAAGATCCACCTCGACTCCTATGTGACATGCGATCCCCTGAAGGAGGGGAGGGGGTTTGCATCAAGTGGTATCAGAGATTGCGAGATTTTTGTCTGATACCATCAAGTGGTATCAGAGGCGAATCTTTGTTTACAGACAGTAGGAAGAAAAGGAGAATATCAAAGCTAGTACAAGATTTTTTCTGATACCATCAAGTGGTATAAAAGCATGAATAATATTTGTGAGAGAAGAAATATTTAGAACCATGCCACCAAGAAGATGGAGGGAGAGACCTGTAGTCAATGCAACTAGGGGGGAGGAAATGAGACAACTTCGTGCAAGGCTGGACACCATGGAAACAACACAAAGGAGGGAACCAGAGACTAGTGATGTCAGTGAAACTAAAAGTGAATATATAGAAGAAGAATAAGTTGTAGGAGAACAATCAATAGATGAGCAATTGCTGAGAGTTGTTGTGAAACTGGGAACTAGAGAAAAGATGGAAGTCCTAAAGTATGAAGGTAATTTGAATGTCGATGAATTTCTTGACTCAATAAGTGCTTTAGACAAGTAATTTGACTATGAAGAGATTGGTGATGAAAAGAAAGTAAAGCATGCGGTGACTAGATTAAAGGGACGTGTAGCTTTATGGTGGGATGAGTTGCAAGCTGAAAAAAGGAGAAAATGTAAGTCCAAGATTAAGAGTTGGGATAGAATGGTAGCTAATCTTAAGGATAAATTCATACCCAAGGATTATCAACTAAATCTGTTTAGAGGGATGTATAATCCGAGATAGAAAGGTTTTTCGGTGAAGGTGTATACTGAAGAATTTTGTAAGTTAAATATAAGAGAAAGACACGGGGAGAATGATGAAGAGAAAGTTACTAGATATATTAATGGATTGAGGTATGAAATACAGGATGATATTAGTATGTTAATGATGAGTACTGTAGAATATGCTTATCAGGTAGCTCTGAAGGAAGAAGAAAAGTTGGCAAGGAAGCAGAGTCAGAGGAACAGGGGGAAGAATCCTAACAGAGGAGAAGTAACAACCAGAGAGAAGTTCCAGAAATCTAGGGAAGAATCTGGAGGATTTAACAGTCAGACAAATAGAGGAGGATACTCTAGAGTAACAAATCCTTTTTCAAGAGGTAGACGAAGATGTAGAGGAGGATAAGTGAATTGTTATGCTTGTGGGAAAACAAGGCACATGTCTTGGGAATGTCCTGAAAGGAAGAATGTAGGAGTTAGATAAGATCACATTTCTGAGGTGCAGTAGAGGAATGTGGAGATAGATATGAAATCATAAGCATATGAAGAAGAAATATCACTCGTGATGAGGAAAGCTCTCGTAAAGCCAGAAAAATAGGTACGTGAACCAGTCCAGAGAAACAGTTTATTCAGAACAGCTTGCAAGACCAAAGACATAGTATGAAAGGTGATCGTAGACAGTGGGAGCACTAACAACTTAGTATCCATGGAGATGGTGGAAAAGCTAAAGTTGGAGACAACAACACATCCAATTTTGTACAGGGTGTCGTGGTTGCAGAAAGGACATAAAGTCATGGTAAGTAGACAGTGTAAAGTTGAGTTTAAAATTGGTTTTTATAAGGATGAATTTTTATGTGATGTCATACCCATGGATGTTTGTCACGTTCTATTGGGGAAACCTTGGAAATATGAAAGGAGTTGCATACATGATGGAAGAAAGAATAATTATACCCTTGAGAAAAATGGGTGTAAACATATGTTGTTTCCATTAGAAGATAACAGAGTTAAAGAAAAGGTTATTTTGAGCGTACTTCTTATTGGTCCTAAAGTCTGCACCTGATTGCTAAAGGGAAAATCTAGGCCACCTCAAGTTTATAATAATTGGTTTTTTGATAAGTTGGTTTTTTTTGGTCAGCTTAAGGATAGGTTTTCAAAGATGGTACTCTGGTTGAACAAGACACACAGTATAAAAGTAGGTTCTCATTTGATAATGGTATGGGTATTAATAGATAGTTGGGGATATGAAAAGACAAACAAAGGAAACAACAAGCAATGCAATGAATCACTTGCTATGTGAGAAAAAAGACTTAAAATAATATCTTAAGAATTAGACAAATATCTAGATGCAAATCATTCAACAGGTTGCCAAATAGTAGATCTTTCGCTAAACAATAGTTGTATAATAGGTTGTCGAATCAACAAAAAGATGAACTAAAACAATGGCTGAAAGAATAAGGAAATGTACATTTTACACGTCACAAAATTTGCATTCAAGACAAGAGTAAACACATAAATATTTGAGTAAGGGAACACAATTGTCATCAACATATATTCACTAGGTAAAGAACTTTACAGTTATCTGAACAGGGCTAGCCTCTTCTGCTGCTTCTATTTTTCTCCAAAAACTCCAACCCTCAAAACATACAGAAACTGCATATTTATTAGAGTTGTAGAGGCTCTCGTCCATCTGGGACTGAGACTCAACTCTACATTACTAGTTGTAGAACAAATTATTAACTTAACTAAAACACTGTTGGAGTACAGTAATGTATACTTCACACTTGACTTAATCAAAAAGAGTGGTTCTTATCACAC
>CBVK0100306540.1:0-14279 GCA_900067695.1 Picea abies
TGATGCTCACCATAATACTGACTTGTACCTCATGGAGAAAGGCCCACTACCCTCCATAATCCATCTGATGTGGTGGATGCCATATGGAAATATGTGACCATCTGTGGTGGTGAGAGGGTTTCCCAATTGTGCAAAAGGGTACTACTGGCCATGTAGTATTTTCAACACTCCATATTTGCAACCTGAGGGCCTTGAGACATAATCTCCTTAGTTATCCACAAAATGGGGATAACAATCCACTTAACATTCATTGCATCAGGTGATTCTCACAAGGGTGAAGAAGTGGTATTGAAACAAGCGAAATGAATCACTTAGCATCAACCATCACCTCCGGGGTTTGCACTTGATAACTAGGAATTCTCAGGAGATCACCCATCCCAAGAATCTTCTGGCTCAAGCACACTTAACTATGGAGTTTTCCCCACAATCAATCCCACTTAGCTTTCTACCTCATTTGAAAAACCTTTAGCAAGTATTGTTCCTTATGAACTATTTGGTTAGAGCTCCCTTCAAAATCATGAGAAATTGGTCAGTTGCGACTAACACTCATGTATATCGGTCATAGATTAATGTCTGACTTGCTCTACGCAGTTGATTCCAAAAATGATATCTCATATGTTGCACTATGGAAGCCCCTTGATGCCTAAATAAAAAGAGTGAATGGAACTCTAACTGAATAGTTCATAAGGAACAATAGTTGTTAAAGGTTTTGCAATTGGGGTAATAAGCGCGGGCTTGATTGTGGGGAGAACTCCATAGTTAAGCACACTTGAGCCAAAGGAGTCTTTAGATGGGTGACCTCTAGGGAAGTCCTAGTTTTTGAGTGCAAGCCCCAGAGGTGACAGTTGATGATATGCATTCATTTCATTAGTTTCAATCCCACATATTCACTCTTATGAGCATCACCCGATGCAATGAAACTTGAAAGCTAAGTGGACTATTAAAAATCATGAGAAGTTGGTTAGTTGCGATTAATACTCATGGATACAGGTCATAGATTAATGGTTTACTCTATGCAGTTGATCCTAAAAATTATATCTTATATGTTGCATTGCAGAAGCCCCTCGATGCTTATGTAAAAAGAGTGAAGGGAGTTCTAACTAAATAGTTCATAAGACAATACTTGCTAATAGTTTTCCAAATGGGGTAGCAAGCTAAGTGAGCTTGATTTCTAGGAGAACTCCATAGTTAAGGGTGCTTGATCCAAATGAGTCTTGGGATGGGTGACCTCCCGTGAAGTCTTGATTACCGGGTGAAAGACTCAGAGGTGATGATTTATGCTATGCAATTCATTTCACTAATTTCAATCCCACTTCTTCACCATTGTGATCATCACTCAATGCAATGAGTTCTAAGTGGACTATTCAAAATCATGAGAAATTGGTCAGTTGCGACTAATTCTCATGGATATGGGTCATAGATTAATGACATCCTCTACATACTTGATCCCTAAAATGATATCTCATATGTTGCACTGTGGAATCCCCTCGATGTTTAAATAAAAAAGAGAGGTTATCTCTTAAAAAATTTCGACATTTGATAGTTGTTGGCATTCATAGTCGGTAAACAAAACCATTTTACATTCCACTTGGCACTTTGAAATCCCTCCCATGGAACTATGATTTTACAACCATGTACTTTCTACTTACGTTGTCCGCATTCCTTTGATATTTGTTGAACAATGTTTAGGAAGGATCCCTATAGACATGGGTATGATTCTCTTGGGTGCCACTACACTCTATCTATTTTGGTGAGTATTTTATTGGAAAATCCATTTGGCCGTCACTCTCCTAGTGCAGACAACAAATGCACTAAAAATACATATGGAAACATGTAGAGAGTTTTCAAAGAGATTACATTGCAATCATTGTTAACAATGCATAAAGTGTGATCAAGCATCGTAAACGTATTATGCTTATTCTATTCACCTGAATGAAAGTCTACCTATTTATGTTTTGTAGTCAACAATCAACCATCTCATGCTACGACCAAAATCCATTGGAAAGCAAACCAAATCTTAAGCTGCTGTATAGGCAGAACTCCTAGACTTTGTACTAGCCATAGAGTCTCACTATTAGCTTAGAGTTGATCTTTGCCAAGTGCCTTAAGCCAGTGCACTAACCTGTCTTATTAGGTTAACTAACTCTATGTAAGATTTGGAGAGTAAGATCTCTATCGGAGAAGAAGAGTCAAATTGACCTATCATTAGATGCAGATATTATGTTAACTACTAGAGATGCATATATTAGTAAGTTAACATACCATTCTGTGGTAGCTTCGTAGAGGAAGATCTCATGGAGAGAAAGATTCTCATTAAAGCGCTTATTGGAGAGAAAGATTAATATGAACTCTTAACAGATATGAATTGATGTATAGATTGATTCCCAATGCTACCTTTTCTTCTTTGAGATTCATCAAGAGGATTCAATAAACAATAGCCCAATAAGGTCACCCCCCATCACCCACATAAATTATTTGTTGGACTATGCTTCTCACCTCCAACCATGTCAAGTTGAGATTGTGGAAGGTCAAGTAAGAATCATATGGATAGGTGAGGGAAATACTCCTCCAGGCTTGGATGTCTTGAACCTTGTTAATGCTCTATAGAGGACGAGAAGGACAATTTCCATGCTTCTCAAAATGCTTGTAACGGAAGCATGGTGACACTCCAACGATGACACTAATGTTAGTGTACGTAAAATGTTGTTAAGATTATCTTAATTTTCTAGGTTGGTATACGCTATTTGTTAGGTTGGTATACCTTGTTTGTCTAATTGGCATACCAAACAGTTACAACCTAGGCCTCTTTCGGTTATACAGGGCTTCCTCTGGTATTTTTGTGTAGCAGATGCAATAGATCAATCCTTCTATTTATAAAAGAAGGTTCTTTTGGTGTTGTAGAGGTCCCTGCACCTGTGATGTATTTTCTCAACATCTACATGATATCAGAGCTCTTATTTTCAAATCCCTTCCCTTGTTTATGAGAGATATTGTTAGGATTATAGATCTGATATGATAAAATGTGCAACATTTATGGGTTTCTTTAATTGGGTGCATGACAAAGTTGCCATTGGCTTGTCTCCTCTGTACATTCAGATTGTGCCACTGCACAAAATTGGAAGGGGATAACATTTTTGTAGTTACACACATAGAGAATATATGTAACCCAAAATTGGAAGGGGATAAATTTTTGCAGGGACAGATAATATATGTAACCATGGGAGGATCAATTCCANGAATTTTTGCAGGGACAGATAATATATGTAACCATGGGAGGATCAATTCATTAGAGATTATATAGTAAGTGGTAGCTTCAATTTAATGTTCCACCTTTCACAATAAGTAGTAGACCGAAATGGTATAGTTGAAAAGTACATTCACTTGTGGTGGATGGTCAATGCATTTTTTTCAATTAAAAATTAGCATTTTAATATTTAAAGTTCTATCTACAATTTTAATTAATTAGTCTCCAACATGGTTCACAAAATGAAAACAAACAATCCACATTTTAATATTTAAAATTTTATCGACAATTTTAATTAATTAGTTCATATTCAACATGGTTCACAAAATGAATTTATAAGGTTAAATTTTTTGTTGAGAAGTTATTTTTGAAATTTAAATGATAATCTTTTCATCTATAAGTGCATAAAGAATGCAATTAATTTCTTGACAATTTACTTTCCACACAACAATATTGACATCGTAGATAGATGATAATTTAAACCAAATATAAAATAACAATCCACTTAATATGCGTTGCAAAAACATTTCATTTACCTATAGACAATATTCACAAATACATAATAATTGATATTTTCCTACACAACTATGTGCAAAAAAGTCATGCCATTGTAAAAATTATGGCAAAACTGATTTTTTTTGCTATTACAATTTTCACAAACTAAAATGTAGAACTTTGGTCATTAGATGTAGATGCATCATTCCTTGCATTTTTATCACTAAGAAAATTGAATATACTTTGTCTTAATATCCTAGAAGCATTTGCATTTGCCACAAAATCCTCTCTTAGATTCTCTAACACCAACACTACATCTCTCATAGTTGGTCACTGATTAGATGAATCCTTTGAAAAAAGAAAACCAACCCGCAACAATGAAAGTAGGCATTCGTATACACAATTTTCTACAAATTCATTACCATATGCCTCACTAAAAATACCACTATGAATTACATCTTTCACGCTATTTGGGAATGCTAGGTTCATCCACTTGTGCAAGTATAGGTCCACAACAAAAATGTCACTAGTTGGTTGTTTTCTAGTAAGCATTTCTAATAACATAATGTTGTAGGTATAAAATTTGATAAAAGTTTTTTTTAATGCAGAGTTGGATTAGGTGAGACAATTAATCAATTAGTGCATGCAAATTGTTAATTAGAAATGCCTAGTAAAAGTAATGTTTTAAAAACGCATACCTGAGACAATGTAGCCTATGGATATTTTCAAAGCAAGTGTTGAAGTAAGTGAGTCAATAGAGGTTGTACCAATTAATCTTGCAATACCAAAATCGGTGACATCGTCTGACATGTCTTCATCCAAAAGTTTGTTGTTGGGTTTTATATTACAATGCACTTGCACAAACAAATCATAATGAAGATATTCCATGGTATGTGCACATCTATGGCAATGCCTAATTGTATTTTCCATCCCAATTCACATACATCCTTTCCATTGTTGTCATCTTTAATATGATACATGCACTTCTCTAATATTCTATAGACATAAATTTGAACACTAAACATTTGAAGTAGACGTTTGAACATGAAGTTAGGATTTTGATTAAATTTTGATGTCAAACCTTTTAAAGACACCACATTTTGTTTTAAAATTTTTCTCAACTTGGTCATTTTTCCACTGGAGAACCTTCACAGCAACAAGTGTGCCATCGATCAAAATTCCTTTATAGACTAAGCCAAAACTCCATATTCCCAGTAGATTGACCTACAAATCTATTGGTTGCAGTGTGAAGCTCTTGATATGAGATCCTTTGGTGCTCTAACTTTTGGAAAATAGCTTGTGAAAAATCAAATTTTCCAAAGGAAAACCAAAAGTAGACAACATATTATAAAGTCTCCCTTGATGTTCATTCCAAAGGTCTACCACGAGGTAATGATGACCCTCTCCTTGAATTTGATATTGAAATTTCTAATTTCAAGTGTGATGATTTCTATGATTTGTTTTGGGTGGGTTCCTTTTTGGGATACTTTGTGGGTCGAGTCCCCACCCAAAAAAATTAACAAAAGTTGGATCTGTGAGACTTGGAGCTTATGGCTAGCAATGCATACACATGTGCAACTTTACTAAGGGGTTTTTCACATACTAGTTCAAAAACCATCCATGTCCAAAAAATTTAGGGCTCAGACCATGGGTTTGTGAGAACATAGTAGTAGTCCTAACTAGTGGTCTCCTAACTTTTCTCTTGACTATGAATCCCAATTGGACTCCCTTGTATGGATATAATTCCTTGCCTCACAATTTTGGCAGGTCATATTGCACATTGTCGACCCACTAAGATAAGTAATTTGTGGAGAGCCCATTATTTTTTATCCTTAAGCCACAACATCACATTTGTGTGAGAATCAACTTGTCTAAGGACCTCAATGAATTTGTCTAAATTCAGGTTGTGAGCCATGTCCATCATCGGTGAGTTCGATATATTAACCCACCCAATCTTTCTTTAGATTCTAGAGCCTTGTCCATTGACTTCTATATTGTATGCTCATGACCCTATGGAATGTTTAGGCGAATTTTCCCACCTAATCCACTCCTACGACTCAAACTTCTCAAGCTCCCAAAGGATGTGATGACACTTGGATGGAATTTGTGAAAGAGGGGAAAGGGGACAATGTGGCCAAAACCCATCTCATCAAGGCCAAATCCACGAATCCCTTGGGTTCTAAGGCCTCTTGCAGCTGGCACTAGTCGTTAGGAATCTCTAATGGTTTTTTTTAGGCCACTTTCAGGAGCCAACAATCAAGAGGAGGCAACAATATCGCTCGGTTCCCACCACCACTTTTATAGTCATAGGAAGTTGAAGATACACATGATATTGATAACCATTCCAAATGACCTAAACAAACCACCCTAGGGTACTTCTTTGTGAGTACTCTTGTGGTAGACAATGTATTTGGCGCTCTATGTAACCTCAAGAATAAGAGGCGGAAATGTGCAACATTGGTTAATAATGAAAGTGACATTGTGGAATGTATGGGGCCTTAATGAGCTTGGTAGAAAGAACATTGTCCACTCACTATTTCCCTTTATTGGTGGCACAAATATCCTTAATTTACAAGAAGTCAAAATCGTGGGTTTTATGTTTCGAACTACCCTGTTAGTGTTTTCACTAAGAGCTAGGTTTTCTATTTTGGGCATAGTGAAGGAAAAGGGGAGGTTTCTATCTCCTTGTATCCTTAGTTACCTTACAATTTTGTGGGGTGGGGTATGGACCCCACTAATAATAGTGTGTGTATTCTTCTCAATTTAGATGGCAAGGGTTTGGGCTTGGGTAATATCTATGCATCCAATAATGCTAGAGAGTATGCAAATTTTGGCGTTGGATGGATAATGACCTCCTTGATGCCTCTTAGCTAATTTGAATGATGAATTTAACATGGTGGAATCTCAAGAAGACAAAGAGAGGGCACTTCCTATGCACCTCTTGGTTAGATAGAAAACAACTCGACTCTCCCTAAAGGCTCACTATGTGCATTTTTACCCTAATTGTGAAATGTAGAGGGATTCATTAGAGCTCTGGTTCACTTGGAAGAACTTCTGAAAATGTGTTAATAGGATTTACAAATGGATAGATAGGGATATAATTTCTGATCAAAACTTATTTTTTTAATTAATCTGGGGCTAGCTAGTTCATGTGGAGGGCACTACTATTTCTGATCACCAACTCATCTAGTTTTCTATGTCTAAGGGATCCGAGTGGATAATCATGGCTCCAACTTGTTACATTTCCAGTTTCTTCCACCGTAAAATACTTAAGTGTCTATCCTACATTCTTATCATGTGAAACTTTATCCCTTGATGCACCAAGGACTCTAGTTGGATCTTATGGCGAGAGGTTTCCATTTCTAGGATGGTATCACTTTTCAGGTGTATGTATAATGGATTGCTAAAATCCACCAAGACTGTAACTATGCTGTGTGTAGAAAACTGAAAGGGCTCATGGAAGGGTTACAATCGATCCCCTATGATGTGGAAAAGAAAGCTTGGGGGGCTAATCTATTCCATCTACTACAAGTGGAAGATGTTCACTAGGTAAGAGACATTGAGATGCTTGTGTGGCTACACTAGATCAAGTTAGGGAATAGGGCCACTAAATCATTTTTCAAAGATCTAGCCACCAATTAAAGAAGTTAGGGAATCTATTGTTACCCTCAAAATTTCCCTAGTTTAGATGACAAAGCAAAAGGAGACTAAACATGAATTTGTTTAGCACTATCGAATGGTTTGCTAGTTCGAGAGTCTTTCCCTTAAGAAAATAAAGGATACCCAAAAATGTCTTGATGTGGTGCCATGCAATCATTTTGATAAATGGGTCACTAAACCTATCGTGTTAGTTGATAAATTTTAGATTTGCACTAAGGTGCCAGTGGCCACACATCTCTACTACTATACATATTGGGTCCTCTCCAAAACTTCTTATGACCATATGGAGAAATATCTATGTAATTTTTTCTAGGCCAAGATTGACAAGTGGCCTAACTTTCACAAAGAAAGTGATCGCTGATAGTTGATTTTCTTTATTATTAAAATTCCCTAGGCTATTGCTTAGTTTACATTTTTAATCATTGTTTCCGATGTTTTGTTATATTCAACATATAAATTTTCACACATAGTTATATAGTTGTTTTTCATGGGTTATTCAATTTTAATTTCAAGTAATTGAGGAAAAGTTGAAGCGATTCATTTTTTGAATTGACTATAGTGTGGATTTTTACATTTATCATCTAAACATTTCATGAACTAATTGATGAGTTGCCTTTCTTTGTGTGGGAACTTGTTGGTGCCAAATTTGTCTTGGTGCAAAATTATAAGATGCAACTATGATGATTGCAAGTTCATAATGTGAGATTAAATTTGGGGAGCAAGCTCCTTTGTTAATTGCAATAACATCTTCCCTCACTTTGGTAGTAACATCATTGATAGTGCCAGTGTTAGTGTCATGCCTTGTATTCTTTATTTTGTTTGTGGTTATTACTTATGTGATGTCTATAATAATTTAAAATCTTATTGCTAGCGACATATATTTACATGGGGATTTTGTTTCACATTAATATATAATAATAATAATAATCTAATTCAAGGTCACTGCTTAGCTAGACATTGAATTGATATAGGAGACCACTTGCTTGTGGGAGTAGGGACCCCTTTGTGTAGTGATTTCACTTCTTAATATTTGAAGGTGTACATACCCTACCCCCTCTAGTGTGAAACCTATAATCTTCAAGGAGGAAACATACATTCTTAACAATTAGGCCCTCTCAACACTCATACAAGTTTGTCATATCCTCATGGTCTAATAACATCAATGCCTTGTCCTAAATAACACTTATGCTCATTACATTGTTTGAATATTACGTATTTGTATTGATTGTGGTTTTAGCTCAAATGTAGAGGAAAACCTAATACAGTGGTAATATCAAATTATTGATTGTAATGATTCTTCATTCAATATTGAGATAGGTTAAAGTCCACCCAATTCTTTGTTACCCTTGCGGTAAGTCTAGAATTTACTTATATGTCGATTCTACAATTGAATATATAGCTTCACACTTGCATTTACTAGCATTTAAATAATTGTTCTTGGAATTTTGTAGGACCTCGATTCAAGATCAAGTCTAGATGTACATGATATTCCACGAGTCTAGTGTATAAAAATATGTCGCAAGGCCTTAACTGGAGTAATTTACTGCAGACAAATAGTATATGAATATAGAGATCCACTTTGTCCCGCAAACTATAACATGATGTCCTCAGGAAGCTATCCAGGGCTAGGTGTATTTCACCATGGATTGGATCTACACTATGAAACCGAAGTATTATGTGGTTGTTCAAAATGTAAATGGTTGAAGGTGAACCCTCAATGTGTCACATTATACCATTATGTTAATGACCGACTACCCCAAGTTGACCTTCTGACACCTCCCACTATTGTTAATGATCTAATAGGTGATATAGAAAAGACACATAACAACTCTTCCATATGCAAATTTGTGAAAATTTGGAAGCCAAAAAAATTGTGATTTGTCAAAAATTGACGAAATAATCTCTTTGTTGAGTCAACAAAGTGTACTAGAAAGTCATTGCATGATATCAATACTACCCAAAATATTTCTGTTTTGAGGTCCAAAAGGTTGTATGAGCTGAAAGGCTTGATGTTGAAGTACACACAAAGGTTGATTCGATTATTAGAAGCCAACGAGGACTTATCTCTTCCTATTTAATGATAAAGTAAACACAAAACATGTTATGATCACACTATGTATGGTGCTTACTTGTATTCCCTCCTTGTGCTTGATGTTGGGACCAAATTCTCCTTTTCTAGTAATAGTTGCATGATTGCCAAGTCTAAAATAATTCAATTTTTTGGGGGTTGTTTATCTTTTCACATGTGTTTGTTTCTCCCAAACATTCAATAACAGTTACATTGTTTTTTTTTTCCTCGATAAAGTTGTTCTGATCACTTGGATATTGTTAAATACAAACATAACAATTCCATCTATAGCATGCAGATGAATGGTTATGCTTATGGAAACTTTCATAGGAAGAACTTGTTATATATCAATGGTTATCGATGTACCCATGGAAACATTTCAAGGTTAATAAAAAGTTGTAGATGATCATTGTTTCATGCAAAATTTTCATTTGAGGAACAATCCAATGATAAAGAGTTATTTATGAAAACTAAGGCACTGATATATTTTTTTATGCATGCAATACATAGTTTGTCCATTATTGATAAGTTAATAATTAACTATAAATTACATAAAGCACCAACTAATCATTAGATATGGCTCGTGGGACTACCTTTAGATGTTCCCTTGGGGTGTAAGGAAAAAAATGAATTAATTGTGTTTTTGGATTTTCATTGGATTAATGTAATTTTTTTCTTAATTCAAAAATTGTTTTCTAAAGTGGTTGGTTGCATGTGTATATGTATTGTTATAAAGTGTCAACATAATTAATGAATCACATTCATTGATATCATTTATTTCATGTCTGATATTTTGAAATTAGGATTCCGGTGACAAGAAACTTGTCTATTCTCTACCGATGCACAATACCATGATGCCAAATCGAGAGAAGAGTGATAAACAATAACTCAAAGAGGAAGCATAAACATGTTGATTGATTAGTTTATATCCATTGTGTCATTGAACATATTTTTGGTGCTACTTTCCATGTTGGCACTAATGTGTTCAATATAAAATAACATTGCATGTATTGTAACAAAAGGGTAAGATGTGTGCAAATGTTGTGGACCTTCTATAAAGCCTTGATGGCTTGAACATTGACAATGCCAATTTAAGACTCCTAATGGTTTTAATTTAACACCCAGATCACCCTTACAAAAGATAAACACTTGCTTAAATGAAAAATTTGAGAGAACCCTTGTACCTAAAAAAATGATCACTACTAGATTGGCTTAGGGAATATGAAAGAAATAAGAATGAAAATGCATAGTTTTTTGAGTTAAATGGAGAACCTATGTTTTATGGTCTTGAGTTTTTCAACAACTACACGAAGAATATGGATTTTGGATGAAAATACAATTTGTATTTTATGTGCTTCCACATCTTTAGAATGTCTACTTATAAATCCAATGCATATGTTAAAAAGTGTTTCAACTACTTTATGATGGAACATATCATTGAAAAAAGTGACACATTAGGTGTTAGGAGATATATTATGATGTGGGATTTCCCAATGAAGTGGGAAATCCCACTCACGAGCCAAGTTCATACACACAAGAAATTATAAAAATTCATACCGATTTTTATTGAGCAAATGAGAAGCTTAAATAAATTTACAAGAGGAAAACTACCTCAACATACTAAAGAGATACATTTTTTTTTCTAGATCTTACATACTAGGACCTAAGAACAATACAAGGGATAGGTTGAGAAAGATCTCAATTATGTTTATAAAGATCTTAACTAGCCCCTAAGACTAGGAAACCAAAAAGGATTTGACAAATGAATCCACAATAAAAAAATATCCTAATTATAATAATTGGAGATGACAATACATATGAAAATTGTAGGGATTAGAATCCCTATATTTCATCCCAACCAAAGAAGCATTGGCCTCCAATGCTTTTAGGATAAAAGGAAAACAATATTTCTCTAGTAGACATTGCACTAACATGATGTAGAAGTTGATCTTGTTGAGTGATAAGGTAGGAAGTGGTAGATGTCTGATGAAATGGGTGAGAGAAATACCTACAACTGAATTCATAGAAACCAAATTATCTCTGTGATGTAGATCAACACAATGGAACCCAAATCCATATAGGATTAGAAGAATACTCAAAACCAACTGAAATTATCCCATAAAAAAACTCCTAAAAGAATATAACAACAAACAAAGCAACATGATCCAAATGACGAAAATATCGAAGTACATACTCCAACATAAATCTGGCATGGAGACATTGAGTCACTAAGTAACTACCAAAAGAATACATGTAAAATCCTACAGTCATAGATACCAAAGCATGCTTGTGAGAATACATAATGAAATGGGAAAAATCACCACTCATGGTAATGTTACAAAAAAGCCCAAAATGTTGGTGGATGATTCCAAATATGGACATCTCCGACTATAAAAAATGAACTATGGATTCTCATAATCAAATACCAATGCTCCTCAATTCACTTGTAATACTATGATCTAGAACAATATACTAGTTGGGAACCAATTGTACCTTTGGGCCAAACAATGCTACCGTATAGATTGATTGGGAACCTATTTAGGGCCTAAAATCAACTTGACTATAAATACTGAACAACTGGCCATCCTATGGACATATTTCCATCTACGGAGACACATAGGTACCCACCCATGGTGCTTGCCATTTCTCTAGGAGAATAGTCTGGATATAGGATGTAGCCAAGTCAATATTACATTCTTTGTGCACCTGCCAATGAAAAATTATAGTGCAACAATCTTCACAAAAAATAAATAAATTAGAGGAGACAAAGCATGTAGCTATATTTTTCTATCAGTTACCACACACTTGACAAAGTTAACTCCATAATTATTTTTAGATCACAAAATATTGCAACACAGGGCTACAAATCATCAACAGGGAAATAATGAACATATATGACTTTGTTCCTTTGCAATTGTTCACATATTTGGAGTCTTCATCTGCATCTTTGACCTATAGATATTTCACATCTTTTCTCATTCTTTGTCATGGATCCACATACTTCCCCTAAATCCAAAATTGTAACTATGAATTAAAATACTTCCAGGCTGATCCTCCTCCAAAGCTCGAGTGAACAACTACCTTCTTTGTCACATGCAATGATTGATCATTGTGAGAATTCATTGAATCTTCCCAACGGTTAGTCATCAACTTGATTGCCTCACTGATATTACACCCATTGATTGAAACATTCCAAGAAATCAAAGATTCAATATTGTTTTTGTTGTTCTTTGTCCTAGAGAATGCTCCATGATCTAATGCTACAATAATGATGTTAGAAAAATCTCTATCCTTTTCTCCATTGTCAGTTGCTTTGTCAAAATGATCTCAAGATTAGTTCTCATTGAATGCAATATTCTTGGAGGAAGGTTGGCGCTTCGTTTAATCCCATGTATTTTCCATCATCTCTCCTTGAAATCTTTGGGAATCCCGCACCAGTTTTATGAAGAAATAAAAAATAGAAGAAAACTTGTTGGATGTGAAAATATTAAGGACAAAATTGAGGAGTTTAGAGGCCAACACATGGGATAGGATCTAAGTGTGATTGCAACTACAACTCTTTAATTGTTGTATTAGAAGCATAAAAGCACAATTATCTTTTAATTGCAAATATTGAATAAGATGAGATCAACACAAACACAAAAATTGACACAACAATTTTACGTGGTAAAAACCTATGCAGGGAAACATCCACGTGATAATGATATTCAGTTTATTATTGTTCAAGGGAGATATTACATCAGCTAGACTGGGCTTACACTTACACTCAACCTCTCAAGAAACTCATGCCTCTATGGGCGTACATTGATTTATAGCAGCTCTCACACACTTTATAAAACTTATTACATTTATGTGGATCCAAGAAACATGTATTTGGTTCAAAAAAAAACTAAATAAAGGAACCACTAAATCTGCTACAATCCATGAAATCGTGGAAACAATAGTTGGCACATCTCAACAATCTCCACCTTGACAACATTTTACCTGAATATCATGTCCAATTTATTCATCACCTATGCTACAAGCCAAGAGAAGCCATGCACCATTGCAACTTCTTTAGTAACACTGGTTTCATGAACACATCTATCTGATTTGTGTGAGTTTGGATTTTTTGTGGAATCACTCCACCTTCAACATGTCTTCCAAAATGATGCTTTGAGACATATGTTGAGGTAGATCTCCTTCTATCCAAAAAACCTGCGAAATCTAAATTACAATTTCCATAGACTAAACCAATAAAACCAATAAAACCAATAAAGGTGACACTTGTACCTCTAAAACTCTGAAGCACCCGTTTCATTGTTTCATTTGAATTTTCCCTATGATCGACAACATCAACTGAATGTGAAATGCCTGGTCTTAACCAGTTCATCGCATACAAATGAATTCCTATTGAACTGACACGAGACATTGTGTTTTCTTATTTATAAACATGACTCAAGATTGAAGAAAACGTATAATGGAAAGCAATAGGGATATTAATTGGTTTCATAATGTTCATTCTGAACTACAACCATATCTTACCATGTATACCGTCTCTGTGTACTTCTGTGCCCACAATTTGTTTTGCTGCTTCTTGATCCTTAATCAGAAATGTCCTGTCCACCTTAGCCACTATTTTACTGATCTCCTCCATGCTTCGACTTGCAACGAACATATTATCAATAAACAACATCAAGACTATGAAGGATTCAAACCTCTTGTATAGTTTCCTTGGTAGCATAAGGCCATACAATGAATTCTCTATCATGCAAAAAAAATTACTGTTGCGATTTTGAACTAACCCTTCTGGTTGTTCCATACATACTATAT
>CBVK0100306541.1:3845-14278 GCA_900067695.1 Picea abies
AAAAAATAGCCTTGTCCTCAAGGCTCGAGATGTGAGAATTGTTGTCAAATGGTGGTTGGCTCCCATGTAGCATCACTAGGTTGCATATCCTTCCACTATACTAAAACCTCTTGAATTGTGCATCGATGGAGACAAACCACGTTGGGCCAAGACTTCTTATGGATGCAACCAAATGGAACCTTCTTCATCCAATTTAGGGAGACTAGTTTGAATTTGGCACTAGGAGTCTAGTCACTTTCTTTAAGCAAGAAACATGAAAATCCGAATGGAGCTTAGAGTGACTCGAAAGGGATAACTTTTAATCCATGGGCCCAACAAGCTTGATGATTGTATAAGGGCCATAAAACTTTGGAGCAAGCTTTGAGGGAATTTTTCTTATATGGTTGTAGACAAAGAAACACCCAATCCCCTTAATCAAAATGGTGTTTGGAACGACATTGATCGACTTGTTGCCTCATTCAATTATGATCCATGACCAAATTATCTTTGGTGCATATAATTTCAGCTCACTCTGTAAGGGTTCTTTCCACCTCCTAGACCTTGGCGATACCATGTAGGTATGATAATACAGAGGGGGGATTTTGACCATAAACCGCCACAAAGGGAGTCATGCAAATTGCACCATGCTAAGTTTTATTGTACCACCATTCAACAAGGGGTAACCAATGAACCATTGGGATTGGTGTTCGAATTTGAAGCACTGCAAATACGCTTCCAAGCACTTGTTGACAACTTTGGTTTGACCATCAGTCTGGGGATGATAGGCCATCCTGAGATGCAATTGGGTGCCTTGGAGCCTGAATAATTCTTTCTAGAAATTGCCTGTGAAAGTTTGATCATGATCAGAGACAATAGATTGGGGCATTCCATGTAGTTTGAAGATATTTTACATGGAAACTTGAGCCATGGTGGAAGCTTTAGATGGGCATTGTAGGGCACAAAAATGAGCATATTTGGAAATTTTATCAACCACAACCATGATGACTTATTTATTTCTAGTTTTGGATAATCTGATGATGAAATCCATAGAAATATCTACCCATATAGTAGGTAGAATAGGGAGAGGTTGTAGTGTGCCTAGAGTTTTGATTGTTTCTCCCTTGTTGTGTTGTCAAGTATCGCATTCAACCATACAAGTGTGTATGTCCTGCTTCATGCCTTCCAAGAAAAAGGAACATTTGATCCATTCATAGGATTTATGAAAGTCAGAATGTCCTGCTATTGGTGAAGCATGGATTTCAAAGAGCATAATGGATTTAAAGTGGGACAATTTGCTCAAATATAGGTGCCCTTTATAGCAAACCTCCTCATTTTCCAAGTGTATCCCAAAGATGCATTAGTATCTTGTTGCAGATGTTGGATCATGCTATAATTTTTTGGATCTTATAATCATTCATGGCGAACTTCCTTCAAACAATCAACTACAATGAAGGAGAGTGAAAAGAGGGACCCTTCTTCTTCATATTTCCTTGAAAGAGTATCAATGACCACATTCTCTTTTCCCTTCTTGTAAATGATCTCATAATCATAGTTGAACATTTTGGTCAACCACTTATGTTGCTCAGGGGATGAAATCCATTGTTCCAAAAAACATTTGAGGCTATGATGATCAATTTTAATTTGGAAGCATTGCCTAAGAAAGTAAGGATGCCATATATTCACCGCATGCAAAATAACCAACATTTCTTTTTCATATGTGGATTTTCCCAAGCGTCTCTTAGAAAGTTGTTTACTAGTAAAGGCTAATGGTTTGCCTTTTTGCATGAGAATTTCCCCAATGCATTTCCCGTGTTGATATTATGGTAACTGTGGGAGGTATTAAACCTCCACGTGTAACCCTGACAAGAATAGAATATTTCAGGAAGCAAGAAGAAACCCTAAATCATTGGACATAACCCTAGAAGAAAAGTCGGCTAAAGATATTAATTTAATATTGAGTTTTATCCCCCAGGAAGAGAAGTCAGCCAAGACAACTAAGAAGGAATAGTATAAATACAGAGCGCTAGAGATCATTTAGCACACACAACTCGCAACTGTAGAAATTATTTTCCGTGTTGATATTATGGTAGCCGCGAGAGGTATTAAACCTCCACGTGTAACCCTGACAAGAATAGAATATTTCTAGAAGCAAGAAGAACCCTAAAACATTGGACATAATCCTAGAAGAAAAGTCGGCTAAAGATATTAATTTAATATTGAGTTTTGTCCCCTCAAAAAAGAAGTCGACCCAGACAACTAAGAAGCAATAGTATAAATACAGAGCGCTAGAGCTCATTTAGCACACACAACTCGTAACTATAGAAATTTAGTAAGTGCGCAAGTTTGGAGAGTAGTTGTAGCTACAACTACTGCAACTAGTATTTTCGGTTTTAGGCTTGGACTTTCTCTTGGTTATGGTTTAGAATTTATGCCTTGTGCGCTAACTTTGGAGAGAGGTACACTACATTGATTGGCTATTGGATCTAGGGTTTGCTTCCAAAATTATTCTCTCTATCAAGGTTAAGGTGCTCGGTGGTGGCTTCGGCCTATGGTTGGGTGACAAGATTGCTATATTTTTTTATGGTTAAACGAGCACACCTATTATTTTCTAATAGGTCATGGGCCCACACTATCTTCAGACAATCTAACTGTTGGAAGATAGATTGGGAGGATTTTGCTCAGTTACAGTTGTAGTTGCAGTCAAAGTTTTTGTTGCAACAATGAAACCCTAACCCTCTTGTTAAGGCACCTTAAGTGAAGAGATTGACCTAATTTATGGATAGCCTAGTGCGCCCTGACTTAGCGCACCTCTTGGTACTCTAAGAAAGCTAAGACGTCAAGTTTGAGTTTTTGGTCAAAGTCAAAGGTTGACGAAGTCAAAACAGTCATGACTTACTCTATGAAGTCAGAAAACAAGTTAGAAGGGGCTTCTAACTTCAAAGCATGAAATACAAGGATTGACCTCATCCTTTCCAAGAATAAAGTGTTGGATATCATGAAAGGAAAGATCGCGTAACCACAGTTTGAAGAAGGAAAAGAGAAGGAACTTCAGAACATTGCAGTTATGGAGAAGTTAAAGGACAATGATATCAATGCCATGAGTATCATAGTGGACTCTGTAAAAGACCACTTGATACCATAAATCTCTCATCTTGAGTCATCTAAGAATATGTACGATGCCCTAACTAATCTCTTCTCAGTCAGAAACATTGGACAAGTAATGAGTCTAAAGAATGAGCCTCGTGACATGAAAATGAATGATGATGAAAGCATAACATCATACTTTGTGATAATATCTTAGTTAAGAGATCAACTACAAGATATTGAAGAAATCATTTCAAGGAACTAGTAAATATAGTACTCAACAACCTTCCCAAGACATGGGATGAATTTTCTGCAAGCATGAACACAAGAAAGGAGTATCTCACATTTGAAGAGCTTTGGACTTGTTGTGCATAAGAGGAATCAAGGATTAGCACAAAAGAGAAATCCCAAAAGAAATACAATGATCAAGCCTTCGCAACAAAATTCAAGAATTTCAGGAATAAGAGGAAGTTTGGCTTAAGGAGGGAAACAAACGAAGCATCAGTTTTCGAAGAAAGGGAACCCTCAAAGAAGGCCAAGCAGGATAAAACAAATTTCTTCTTCTAAGTCAAGGTAAAAATATTCTTCAAAAGTTCTTTTACATACCATGTTTACATAGTTTCTGTACATATCTTGCATATCTATTTCTTAGAAGATAAGATGTTCAAGTGAAACAATACCTATGGAAGAATAACAATATAAGGATTGTTATCACGATGACTACAAGTCAAGCAATACACATGAAAAGATGAAGTACTTTGAAAACCCTTGGTAACTATTCCTGTGGAAGCTATTATATAAGTAACAACTGCCAGATAAGATGGAGTCAAAATCAAACTTGAAGAGACCCAGAAGAAGTCAAAACATAAAGAAGTTAACAATCAAGAGGAAATTAGAAAAATACTTGTGACACTTTGCAAAAGGCAATAAGGATGCAGACTTGCATGGACTCTCTTAGATGGAGGGAGCTGATTACAAAATTCCAAAAGAAGATCATTCATTCATGCATGAAGCAAGGATTAGGAGATAGATAATCCTAAATGATATGATCCATTGAGGATTATGAAGTTTCTGTTCATGTTCCAATTGAAAGTAGCAGCCATGATAAGTAACACATGTTCAGTTTGAGTCTAGAAGAAGTCTTCTTTGAAAAGAAGCCTTAAAGTATCCTTGGTTGTTCATATACATCCATGATCCTATGATGAAAGGAAGAAGTTGGAATATTTAGGGCATATAGAAGACCCAATAGACCCAATATATAAAGAGAGACATGAGGAACAACATGAAGATTCCAAGAAAGAAAGAAAAACAGGAACAACCAGTTATTATGCCAAGAATCACAAGACTACCAACTTGGTTTGAGCCCACTAAGAATAAATAGAGCACAATAAATGGAAGTTATGAAAAAGAATAGTGTATGTAAGAAAATGTTAAAAAGACTTGTGAATGGAAGCATTGCAAGATTAAGAGATTCTTCCAGAAGGAGGGAAAAGACTACGACCACAACTTGTTCCAGATATACCTCTTGTAGTATCCATGGATTGGAATTTACATGTAAAAGACTTTTCTTCCCAATAAAGCAAGTGAGAAAGAAGCTTATACCAGAAGGAGACCCATGTATGCATATATAAGAAGACCTTGTATGGATTCAAACAACTTGATGCAGAGTATCTCATATACAACAAAAGCATGGTGAAAAATTTATATGACAGAGATAGTGTATCAAAATAGTTACTTAGAAGTAGTGTATCAGAATGGTGAAAAATCTCATGATGACAGAAGAAGTAATACTTGGATATGTTCTAGTTTGAGCCTTGCCATGACGTCATGTGCTAACAGGAAACATAAGTGTTGAAATCGACCATGATATGTTGTAATGATTAGAGATATATGAAGCCTTCAGAGAAAACTCGTGTTCCATGACAGACCGAAGTACATTGAGATCAAACATTACATTCTTCGTGATGAAGTCCAGAAAAGAGAAGTGTTTCTCCAATATATCTCCACAGATGAGCAGATAACAAATATTTTGGTAAAATCCTCTGCCCAAGATGAAAAGTTTTCGTACTCAAGAGACAAGTTGGGGCTCATTGAGATGACTTCCTTATTGAAAAAGGAAGAGATTACTCCTAGGTTGGGAGGGAGCATTGATGTGTTATTGATTTATGGACAGTCATTTTTTAATTTGAAAATGGTCCAGGATGAGCAGTTCCTTTCCATTTCAGAAAGTGGCTTGAGATTTTTTACGAACATGCATTTTCCAGTTCGGAAAATGGTCCATATCGGAAAGTCATTTTCATAATGAAAATGCTCCAATAGATTGTTTGGGGGAATGGTCTAGGACATTCATTCTTCTTGGTAGTCACTCTAAGTAGTGGTCAAGTAGAATGGTCTGCCTCATCAGACAGTCATTCTTTTGAATTTCATAGTTGTGAGAAGTTTCGAAGAATGGTCGACCGTTTTGGAGGTTGGTGCAGGACTGTCATTTCCATTAGAAAATGGCCCAAACAATCATTCCCTAGGGTAGACTCATTCTATCCAGGTTGCACTATGATTAGTGATGAAGGAATGGCCTAGTTAGGTGTATGGTCCAGGTTCAACAATCAGGGACAGGCACTCCCTAGGGCTGACTCATTCTCCCCAGGTTACACTATGATTAGTGCTAGAGGAATGGCCCAGTTAGCTGAATGGTCTAGGCTAATAAATCAGAGACAATTATTATTCTATGCTTGAGAAGAATAGTCGAGATATCCCATGACTGATGTTTTACCTTCTAAGGGAAGATTCTCTTCTAGATGTCATAGATGTGAGTGGAAGAATGACCCAGATGACTCAGTTTATATCATGGTATTGTTTTATGCAGGTTGATATCAGATGATATGATTGTTGTGGAGACTGTATGTCTCTGGACAATAGATGTATGCTATTGTGGTGGATGTGTTCCACTGGTTGTGACTATGCGTCACTAATTAAGTAGCTGTGTGCTACTTGGTGTGCTTGTGTACCACTGGATAGTAGTTGTGTACTACTATGGATAGACATAGTTGTGTTCTATTGAATGGCAGTTTTTTGATTGCCATGAAGACTATCAGTAGTGTTGGAAATGATTATCAACTAGATGGATAGTCAGTGTGCTGGTGGACAAACATTCTCCAGGCGGAAAATGATCAAAGACATTTATTGTTCTAGGACGTATGTCTGGACTAGAAGAATAGTCCTTATAGCCCATGGCGTGGCTTCCGGCATCTGTTGAAATAGTTATTCTTCTAGGACATGTGTCCAGATTAGAAGAATGGTTCTTGTATCACTCTGTGGAGTGAGTGACTTATCCATCATCATGCCTAATTACTCAGGTGGAGTATGACTTTGAGAGATGATACAATTGATGCTATCAGATGATACTGATAGTGATGATGGTGCTCGTGATTTGATCATGAGATAACATGTGTGGATATGATGATGCTACCCATTGAATGGTATGTTTGTTCTCAAGACCATTACCTTTAAATATCTCCCTATCTAAGAGGGAGTGTTGATATTATGGTAGCTGCAGGAGGTATTAAACCTCCACGTGTAACCCTAACAAGAATAGAATATTTCGGGAAGCAAGAAGAAACCCTAAAGCATTGGACATAACCCTAGAAGAAAAGTCGGCTAAAGATATTAATTTAATATTGAGTTTTATCCCCCAGGAAGAGAAGTCGGCTCAAACAACTAAGAAGGAATAGTATAAATATAGAGCGCTAGAGCTCATTTAGCACACACATCTTGCAATGACAGAAATTTAGTAAGTGCGCAAGTTTGGAGAGTAGTTGTAGCTGCAACTACTGCAACTAGTATTTTCGGTTTTAAGCTTGTACTTTCTCTTAGTTATGGTTTGTAATTTCTGCCTTGTGCACTAGCTCTGGAGAGAGGTACGCTACATTGATTGGCTATTGGATCTAGGGTTTGCTTCCAGAATTTCTGCCTTGTGCGCTAGCTCTGGAGAGAGGTACGCTACATTGATTAGCTATTGGATCTAGGGTTTGCTTCCAGAATTATTCTCTCTATCAAGGTTAAGGTGCTCAGGGGTGGCTTCGGCCTATGGTTGGGTAGCAATATTGCTATATTGTCTATGGTTAAATGAGAACACCTCTTATTTTCTAACATCCCGGAGGTGTCACATTCCAAGACAAAAGTTTTTGTGAAGTTGAGCAGGGCTAGTACTAGAGTTGTACACAACCTCTTTCAAAGCTTGGAAGGATTGAGCAGCGACCACATTCCAACTGAAAGCATTTTTCTTAAGGAGGGTAGTGAACGAAGCTACAATTTTTCCATAATTATGGATGAACTTATGATAGTATCGATTTAAACCAAGGAAACCTCACAAATTTTTAAGAGTCTTTGGGCCGGGCCAATCCCGCATAGATTCAATTTTCTTAGGATCCACTTGGACACCATCCTTACCAACAATATGGCCCGACTATTCTACTTCTAAATCCCCAAAGGCACATTTGGACCATTCGAGAAAGAGTTGATGTTGAGAAAGTAAGTGCAAGACTTGATCCACATGGGAAAGATGGGCTTGCCAATTTTTACTGTAAATGAGGATATCATCAAAGAAGACCAGTACAAAAGAAAGGGGCAGAAGACATGATTCATGAGACTTTGGAAAGTGGAGGGTGCATTACTCAAGCCAAAGGGCATGACCAAGAACTCTTAATGGCCTTCATGAGTACGAAAGGCAATATTGGGACTATTGGCCTCATTTATGTGAATCTAGTGGTATACATAATGCAAACAAGTTTGGTAAAGAATTGAGCACCGATCAATTCATCCAAAAGGTCATCAATGATGGGAATGGGAAATTTATATTTGATTGTAATTTTGTTGAGATATTGAAAATCAGGGCACATGCTCCAAGTACCTTCTTTCATGAGGACCATGACCATGGAAGATGAATAAGGGCTTGTACTAGGGAATATGACACACACATCTAACAATTCTTGAACAATTTTCTCAATCTCATTTTTCTAAGAAAATGAGTGGCGATAAGGGTGAACATTGTGAGGGAGACTACCAGGGATAAGTGGGATGGAATGATCATGTGGACCACCAGAGGGTGGGAGTCCTTGGGGGTTTTAAAAAATGAAGTAATATATGGAGATGATAAGCTGCATGCCAGGATGAACAGTTGGGGAGGGAGTCTCAACTGCTTGAATGGCAGGGAACTAGGCAATAATGCCATAACGACCCTTTTTTAGGAGTTTTTCCATTCGATGTGAACTCAAAATCTCAAGGGAACCTGCCGTGATGCCTTGAAACTTGCAGTGATGCCCATCCTATTGGAAGCTCATGTATGATGCCTTGAATTCCATGGTGATAGGTCTGACAACGCGTAACCATTCAAAACCTACAATAATGTCGCAATCCCCATTTCAATGTCAAACATGTGGGATTTCAAAGAATAATCACCAATTTGCAAGTGTACATTTTCACAATGACCCCCACATTTCATGGAACTGCCAGTAGCAATCATGATTTGAAAGCAAATGATTGCATGAATATAGCAATGGGTCTCTTGAGCAATTCGACAATGAATTAAATTATGGGCGTTGCCACTTTCGATGAGGATAATGACTTTTTGATGCTTGATATAGAAAAATAATTTAATGGTTTGAGGAGTTGAGATACCCTTGAGAGCATGAAAAGAGATGAGAGGTTCGACCTTAGTTGGATCAAAATGTGGACTAGTATCATTGGCTTGGGTAGTGATTCAGGAGGGGAGACATCACCTTCGTCTTAAAAAATGTCCTCATAAAGGGCCATAAAAAGATTTTTCTCCTTACATTTGTGCCCTGGAAATATTTTTCATCAGAATTGTAGTAGAGACCCTTAGTTTTTGATCAACCATTTCCGCTATGGTTAATTTATGGACCTTAAGAGGAGGGTAAGGAGGAGCTGGATTGGTGGGGTGGGAATGTGGAATAAAGGATGGATTTTTTATTTGATTAGTGGGAACTTGTTGTGCTTCCTTGGCTCAGTGAGTGGCTTCAAGCTAGGTCTAAGGGCGAGCCATTAGGACGTGAGTCTAGATGTCGTCCTTGAGGCCACTAATAAAGCATTCATAGAAGAAGGTGTCTCACATACCTTCTGTGTAGAAAGCCAATTGCTCCAAAGCAGTGATGTTGTCTTCAAATGTACCAAACTATTTAAGCTTGGTCAAATATCCCAAATGATGAGTGTCTATGTCAAAGCGATCATAAATATCTACAACAAATCGGGTCCAAGAAATATAACCTTGGTGGGAATTTTTACATCATTGCCATGGTTGCTATCATTCTGGATCTAGATAGAGGACATCGACATGAAGCTTGATTAAGTCATCGATGATGCCATGGAATGAGAAATAATGTTCCATTTGAGTGACACATCTCGTGGGGTTCGAGCCATCAAATTTATTCACCTTAACTTTAGGAAGATGTATGTCATGAGAAAAGGGGTTAGAATGAAAGGCCATGGAGTGTGATGATTCAATTCCCTCTTGGTGTACATGTTGTTTTGAGGAAGGAGGGTCCTTGAGTTGAGTAAAAAGTGTTGTTGGGGACTTCAACTTTTCATTGATTTGGTCAAGGTTGGAAAGCCTATAATTAATGGTAGAAATTTTAGAAGTAACTCGATTCAAATTTTCATTGGTCTACTTCAAGGATTATTCTAGGGAAGACAATTTGTTTTCAAAGTCTTGGTTGCAGGTGGTTGTCAAAGGAGGTAGGTAGGTAGTAAGAGGGATGGTGGGTCCACACAAAAGGCTTATGAAATAGAGATACCACTATGATTAGCTCGACTCAAGGAGTCTAGTGAGATAGTTCCCAAATAAGGGTGTTGGAGAGTGTAGATGGGTCCACATAAAAAGACTTATGAAAGAGGGGTACCACTACGATAAGTGCGAGGAGAGGAAACTAGTGAGATAGGTCCCAAATTAGTGCATCGATGAGTCCACTTATACTCTTCTTCCTTTTTTTTAATTTTTACTCCTGAAGAGTTATACTCATGTCTGAATAATACTGCGGTGATAGAATGCCTAGATTTTTAATATTAAAGATTGTGTAAGAATTTTGCAACCTGGATGCAAGAAGCAGGGTTTCCCAAACTGGGTGTGAAAAATTTCAACATTGTTTGTGTCATGTTCTATTATCGCAACAAGGATTAGGGTTTTGAGGGTTCCTAAGGACAAGGGAGTGCCTTGTGCTTAGCTCTCTTATATACTTGTGGGGTCCAACATTAGTACTTGGCCAAATATCTCAGGGATCTAACTAAGGAGGGTTAGTCGTACCCTTAGCCATACGTGAGATCGGAAGAGCGGTTCAGCAGGAATGCCGAGACCGATCTCG
>CBVK0100306542.1:0-14275 GCA_900067695.1 Picea abies
AAACCTTTCATTTCTTCCTCATGGTTATAAGATCGTTAAGCATCTTAAAAACTCTAGTCCTCATATAAGAACCAAAGTTTCTTTCCTGTACCTCTAATTCTGCAAGAAATGTGCATAAAATAATTACTGCTAGAACATGCATAGCATAAAACATTTCATCCATTAGAATACATGTTATTGTTTCATTAATTTATTAAGGAAAAATTGCATCAATTAAAATTATAATTACTTATATGTATTCCTCTCTGAAACAACTTTCCAATGACTCTATTCATGCCTCATTCTGAGTTCTGAGTGAAAAGTTACAACATTTATAAGTTGCAATTTTCAGTCTTTTACTGCTATAGAAATCTCTTTATTAATTTCTTGGAAATTTTATTGCCCAAATAAAAATTATGGGTTTACAAATGTCTTCTAATCCTCAATACCTTTCCAATGACTATTCGTTTTCTCAAATATGAGCTCCAAGATGAAATTTATGGTCCAGAGAATTTTAGGTTGTTTTTCCGAATTTATCCATGTATGCTACATTGTTCTTCTTTTTCTTCCTACAAATTTTTAGGTACTCATATCCTAAATATAGCTCCATGGTTGTCTTCTATGGTTTATAATATTTCCATAGTCTATTCCCATGCCCCAAATAGAGTTCTAAGCATGGAGTTATGCATTTCGAAAGTAACCTGGTGCCAAAATGTTACCCTTACTGTTTTGGCTGTAACTTTCTCATACAAACTTTTTTTTGTGAATCATTTAGCTCATTGGATATCTCTCTCCAAGTTATTTTATTTGAGCTGCAAAGAAAAATGTATGCTATGTTCTCATGGGTTTTTATTGGCTAAAAACATCATTCATTCCTTCAAAAATGACCCACAAGTTAATGACGTTCGAAAAATACAAAATTTCGCATAAAATTGATTGTTTTACTGTGTTAGCAGCCCTTAAATATGAGTCGTTGATCTCAAAATTGGGTGAAATCATCGTCATTGATTCGATTCCATTGATCAATCAATGATCAACACTTTACTTTTGGTGCGCATGACACTTTCCCCAAATTGTCGACCTGACTGTCAGTCATCGTCCCAACTCCCCAATGACCGATTTGCACACCCTCCAAACCAATTGACCCTACCATTGGCCATTGGTGATTTCCATTGGTGAATGAAACTCCTCGCTAATTCGGTTGATGCCCGACCATTGTCCCATCAGTTTTCGGTCATACTCATTGACTAAAAAAAAACATTTCTCTATTTTGATCAACCTAATTGTTAGCCATCGACCATCCTTGTTGGCTTACGTGGCATGACACATGTACATTGATATGGCATGAAACACCATCCTGAGGTGTCAACTTGGCTAACATGGCATGACACGTGGATGATGACATGGAATGACACATGGATGTTGATGTGACATGACACATCATCACCCTCTTTCCCTCATCGACCATCAATCGATTCTCTTGGACGACCCAAACACATTGCCAAATTCGTCTGATGTTCGACCATTGGCCCATCGACAATCCCTCTTGCATGATTCGAAACACTTCATGGAATTTGGTCAATGCTCGACCATCAACCCATTAGTTATCAATGATCTTCATTGGCAACTGAAAACACTTCATGGAATCCGATCAATGCCCACTCATTGACCATCAGTTGTCGAGGATGTCTTTTGGTCGAACCAAAATCTTTTCCTTTTCAACTGACCCAGCTATCAACAATTGGCTATTTCTCTTGGAAAATTTCCACACTTAGAATTTTTTGACCAAAATCTCGATGAATCTAAGCCGTCAATCTGACCTATTTTCTAAATGGTTGAAAATGAATCTTGCCCATTGATTTACTCAACCTTCAAACTAGCCAAAACATTACAATTTTTTTAATTTATCAAAGCGAATCTCGATTGTCGAACTCGAGATTAAACATGATCTTGGTCATCGATTCCTTAACTTCTGCCCAGTGCCACATGCGACCATTAAAGCACAAATTTCAACCTTTCCAAGTCGAATTTCACTCAACAACTTGCATATTTACTTCATTAAACTTCTCTTAAACTTATCTGACTCCTTTAAACTTGAATTTACTAATGAATTTGGAGAATTTCAGTTTAATTTTATCCATTTTCCCCCAAACTCTCATAAACAGAAGTTTGTAATAGTGAATCACACCAATTTGCTCTAGCTCTTGGCCCATACAAGCCCGATGTTTGAACCAAATTCTATGATACCATAATGTGACGTCCCCTAGCCCAACCGAGGGAAATTACTCTGCAAAATACTCATAAAAATGAAAATTTCGTTATCTAAATGATTTCTTGTAGCTTCCAACTATGATTTACATATAGATTTAGCCACTGCCCATTACAATTAATTACATGTATCTATAACATGATAAAATAGATATGAAATACAACTAACATCTCCTTCAGTAGCATACAAATCATTTCCAAATACAAAGAGTTAATGCATAACAAATAAACTCATAAATACAACAGATACAGAGATTAAACACTTATCTTTTAGAAATGGTTGTGCAACCAACTGCTTGGGACGAATGTTCCACCCAACCATTAACTAATTGTTTCAAATCTCAACAATTATTCACCCCTGAGCTGAGGCTAGTGATCCACAAAAGAGGGTGGTCTCTCACTGTCCACTCATAACTCAAAATTCCCAAAACCCATTGGTATTCTCCTGCAACTATCTTAATTTTCCACTAGCTCTCTTTCTCTTGACCTACCCAACCCAAGAAATATACCCCTTCACTGATCTCAATCCCTCGGGCAACCCATTCATTTATCAGGGTCTCTTTGTAACAGGTAGATAGGAATCTCTCAGCTGGGAACTCAAGGGAACTCACTGCTAGGAAGAACTACCAACAAACAACAACAAACCCTTATTCCTTTACTGTAACTCACTCAAGAGTTCACTCTTCAAGCCTGACAACCTGGATATTCAGTTTTCAGCTCCAATTCTCTCCAAATACAGTCCAACATGCTCTGAATTTTTCCCTCCATGGTTTCACCATCTCCAAGCTCTCTTTCATGCTCTCTACTTGCTCCTCATGCACAAAAACTCCTTGTGTAAAATTGTTGTCCCAACCCATACCAATCTCTTCCCTTTGGCTTGTCTTTCTTAACTCACACACTTCCCCAAGATGATTTTACTCAACCCCCATGTGCCCAATAAATATGGGATGTGACTTCTCACACCTGTTAGCGCCACCATTTTTCTTTCCTTTTAGAGTTGGTTTTAAGTCATGTTGTGACCCATGCGTCCAAACATGTGAAGTCAGGTACGTAGCACTTGTGACCCATGCGTCCAAACATGTGAAGTCAGGTACGTAGCACCGTGAGGTTGAAGTCAGCAAGTGGTCGGTTGGCCCTTGGAAATGGGAAGGGATGTCAGAGTCGAAACTTGTATACGTGGTACGGGTATGTCTTTTCCAGAAAGTTGAGTCTCGTTAAGAAACCAGTCTCTACATGCCCTAGGTCGAGTCAAGTGGTTAATGGAAGTCGCATCGACAAGTACAACAGTTATTATCAGTTCATCATGAAAACTGAGGGAATGAAAAATCACGGCATTCATATCATGCATGCCAAACAAACCTTATCGCTTGTATCCTGTACATGGGGATTTTCCATGGAAAACCTGCAACTCGACTCAAAACATCTCATCACCATGAATTCACTATCCCCCGGCATGATTCCTTCTCCTGTCCGACTAGTTATAAATCTCGGATGTTTGGTACTCTTTCCAGTCATAGAACTAGACTCGAACTCTTTTCACGTTTTCCCTTTCCAGTCCAGTTTGTTCAAGACTCCCCCCTATGCATCAGCTGGATATACTGTGCACAGAATACACATTGGTCGAACCATGGCGACCTCTCAGAGCGTTAGATAAGGTGCGTGAAGAAGCATAATTGCAAGGTCTGAGCCCCAAAACGAATGGGAGTCCTTCTCACATGCAGCAGGCATTCCCAAAGATGTGAAAGAAGTTATTCTTTTACCCGCAGAGAAGACCACATCAAACCGCGTAGAACCTGAAGCAGAGAGATTCGCACAGGAAGAGAAGACAGTAGAAGCCTCGTCTCCCCAACAAAGAATGCCTCGGAGGAGGGGCAAGCCGAGGAAGAACAAGGAAGCTATGGAAGCTCAATTTTCAGAAAAGCCGCATGCTAGATCGTTGGCTGAAACAATACTCATGCATGCCATCTAGCTAGAGCCTGTTGGAGGATCGAACCACGAAGACAGGAGTAGAACAAGGAAAGCGGCTATCACAGGAGCGAATGATCAAGAGCCATCTCATCAATTGAAGCAAGAAAAGCTGGCTATCGCTGAACTCTATCAGGAAAACAGGGAATTGAGGCGACAACTAGAGACAAATATTACGAAAGCATCTACAGCGCAGGGTCGCGAAGGGAACGTGGCATGGCTAAAAAGGAAGCTCAGAGAGGCGCAAGACACCATTGTACAATTGCGAGAAGCACAGAGACTAACAGAAGAAAGGCATACAAAACATTCCAGAGAATGTGAAGCGACCGAGAAGGAAGCCCGCATAGCTCTCGCCAAGGCATAGAAAGAAAAAGTTTAGTTGGCGAGAGCTACACCGCGAAAATCAAACAACCACTTGCCGCGCACATTTTCTAGAAAATGAGCGCGCACCTGAAATCAAATTCATTACGATAGACAGCAATTTCCTGATAGACACTTGTTTACTCGGATACCTTGATCAAAGGGATACACTGACACATCTCGCTTCATAGCATGACCTGACCGATAGTCAGATCCTCGTGGAAAATTTGTGAATGGTCATGGGCAAACAGACATGATTATTGTCTATTTTTGGAAATCACCATGCGAAGAGTCTTCGTTGCATGCTACTCAGTTCTCCTAGTTTTAGGGTTAGCAGTTAGAAAATAGGGTAGCCCAAGCGGTACCCTCGTTTATATATTTCATCTTTTTGATGTAAGCCGGGTTGGTTGGCAAAATTGGTAGACGACTACTATTGTATGTAATTTGAGTTTTTGACCGAAATTTAATGCAAAGGTTCTGTAACTTGATGAAAATATTATAGTTGTAGCAGTTGGATGTATTGGGTTTCCCTCTTTGCATATGTGCTTCCTATCATATTTTATTCAAATCTTTTTCTATCTATTTCAGAATGAATTTTCGAACCTGTGGATTCGCTGCGCAGCACCCCTTGTTCACGCCACTTAGACAAAAAAAATTCTTCTAAAAGCTAACTCTGAATTCGCCCGCAGCGGTGCTCCAAGTTATTTCCTATGTTTTTTTCTCCCGCCACACACTACGATTTTACATTGAAGATTGTTGCTCTCCTAGCCTTATCCTCTCAAGTTCAGTCACTGAGTCATTTGTCTTTGTCATCTCCTCAAACTGACTCCATATCCCAAGTCTTACTTTCTTGTGCCAATATAACCAGAACCCATTATATCAAAGGTGTTAAATCTAGCCACTGCTTTCAAATCCATATCTCGCGTGGAGGTTGGGCCTTTTGAGAGAGCCATGTCTAGATCTGAAAGGCTAGTTTCAGGTCTCAAAGTTGGTTGAAAAAGTTACCTTCATCGTCTGTTTATCAGCGAAACAAATTTACAGAGTGCTAACAACACCCACCCTCTTACATGTATTCAATGATTGTCTTTGGGAACACTCAATCATAAATTATAAGGTTCATATACAAATGGAAAATTTAGGAAGATGGGTTGAATTAATATACATGGGTAATTCCCTCTTGGGCCCCATCTTAGGAATTCTCTTAGACCTTCCCCTCTCTTGTGGATTAATTCATCCCCCATATTTTTTCATGTCCCCTTAGCAACTGACATCACATTTTATTTTTACAATTCGTATATTACATCGCTTTGGTCGTAGCCACACATTATATCTACATTAAGCATAATTAAACTGGGGATTATAGTGGGGATGTTACATAAGGTGTGGTTTCATTTGCAAAAAGAGTGCCTCACAGGTCACCACAAGAATATTAGACCACTTCGATATGGGCCTTACACTATCACAAAGGATGCTAGTGAGAATGCTTTTGAATTGAGTATTCCCCCTTTCCTTGGCTTGCACCCAATATTTAATCATTTGTCTCTGTCATTTCCTCAAACTAACTCCATAGCCCAAGTCTTACTTTCATGCGCCAATATAACCATAACCCATTATATCAAAGGTGTTAAATCTAGCCACTGCTTTCAAAGCCATATCTCACGCGGAGGTCGCACCTTCTGAGAGAGCCCTCTCCATATCTGAAAGGCTAGTTTCGGGTCTCAAAGTTGGTTGAAAAAGTTACCTTTGTCGTCTATTTATCATCCGAACATATTTACAGAGTGCTAACATTCTGACGTCATTGTCGAGGACAAAATTGAACAAATTTTCCCAGGGAGAACGACAAATGTTGTAGTTTGGCCCCTGAGGTTAACAGAGGAACAAACATATGTACCAGTTGAAACCCTTACCCTAGTGACTCTAGTCCAAACAAACCAGTAGCTCCAAGTAGCACAGTTCAGGAACCCTGGCTCCAAAGACGATTTACACTAGAGTGAACCCTGACCCAAATCCCACAGAACCTGTGTATGACCCCGAGAAGATTCTGCACAAGACTAGAGAGCAAGCACCAGACCCATTCTACTACCTAGACAGAAGCTTGTCCTTGCCCAAAGATGATGTGTAGAGCATTGACGACCTTGATTTTGATGCATTCTTCGAGCAAACTCTGTTCAGGTCTAAGTCAGAAACCAGTTTGGACGAGACTGTTTTCAACCCGAAGAAATTCCAAGCCCTAGTATCAAATAATATCCCTCGGAATCTGAATCCTCCTAGGGCTATGGCCACCAGATTCACCCCCCTCATCCTGCCAGCTCAATTACATGAATTGCCTCAGAATTATAGTCAGAGAATTAGGCTCTACAACACTGAGGAAAATGTTTCCGCTCAGAGGCACAGAGAATTAGGCTCTACAACACTGAGGAAAATGTTTCCGCTCAGAGGCACTTGGATTAGTTTAATGACTTTGTCGACCTGGAGGAGGTGGACTACGCAGATGAAAAAATGAGGATGTTTGCACAGATCCTATCGGGAGATGTAAGAAAATGGTTCAAGGCCCTCCCACCCGTGAGCATTCGGGACTTTGCCGCATTTGAGATGTTGTTCCTAAATAAATGGGGGGACAAGAAAAACCCTTTGCAGCTGCTAACACAATACAACAATATGAAAAAAGCACTGAAAGAGACAGTGCAGGAATTATCAGCCCATTTTTTGAAGGTGTACAACTCAATCCCTACGAAATTCAAGCCCCCCCCCCTCGGGTGTTGTGCAGTTGCGGTACATTGATTCCTTTGACAATGATTTCTCCCTGTTGTTAAGAGAGAGAAGATCAGCGATTCTAGACGTTATAATGAGTAATGTTGTCGAAGTTGAAGTGAACATGATGGCGTCGGGAAAAATAAAGCTGAGGTTCAACCGAGGTGATAAGAGACCCCAGGGAGATGCACAGCCTTCGACATCGCAGTCTATGAACGACAAATTTGACATGATGATGAAGACCATGGAGATGTTGATGGAGAGAATGTCCATGGGAAACCAACCTACGGCTCAAGAACAGAATGACCCCCAACCTAGGAATCAGAACTTGAGAAGGGGTCAAGTCCCTCAGATCAAACAGAGGGAGAAGAGGGATCAAGGTGACCAGCAGACAATACCTCTATTCCAAAACAACTACGCAAACGGAGATTTTGATCAGGCGTTTGAAGATTAGATGCATTTTTGCGATGACAAAAATCTGCGCGTGTTCTTGACAAAGAGCGAGCATGATCGATACATGAGCAAAAATGACGACTTCGTGTTGGGGACGTATGACAATATGATACTTGAAATGGATGATGCGTCGTCTTGGGAGACTGAAGAGTTCAGAAAGGGCTATCAAAATGCCATCATGCAGTTCCAAAATAAGTACAACCTCTGGAGCAAGGACACGCCTGTCAAGCCGCAGAGAACAAACCCCATAAGGAAAACTCCAACGGACACCCCTTCTACAAGTCGATAGAAGCTGGACAACTCGCCTAGGGATACGACTGAAAAGAAAAAATCAAAGGAGGAGGCCCCAAGGAAAATGTTGGAAACGAGTCAGGAAGCGCATGGAAAGGAGGTAGAGAAAGTTTGTCCCCCTTTTAACTTCGAGCAAGAAATGGATAAAATCAAAATCTCTATTCCATTCAACAAACTTATCAAAAAGGGGGAGTATCGGGAGAAAATCATTAAAATGCTAAAAATGGAAGGGACCCCCGACACTCGGAATATCCAAGATGATCACTATGCTATCCTTTTTGGGCCGCACATTGTAGATACAAGTAATACCAAGGATGTCCCTCTGTTCTATGTCAGTTTAAATATCCATGACCTAACCCTACACAATGCCATGCTGGATTCTGGTGCATCCCACAACCTCATGCTGAACGTGATCATCGATGAGTTGGGTTTGGATGTCACCAGGTCATACAAATACCTTTTCTCTTTTGACTCAAGGAAAGTCAAATGTTTGGGTCTCATTAAAGACCTAGTTGTGTCACTAGCCCAAATCCCCGCTAAGAACATGGTCATGGACGTAGTCGTCATGGACATACCCCCAAAATTTGGCATGTTGCTATCAAGATCGTGGGCTACAAAGTTGAAGGGTACTTTGCAGATGGATATGGCATACGCCACCATCCCTATTTTTGGCCATGACAGAAGGTTGTACAGAGAAGTGTTGTTGAAATACATGGTGAGAAGCAAGACACAACCAAACAATCATCCTGTATATGCCATCGACACTGAGGTGGGTTCTTGTATATTCTACAATGACCTGAGTTTCGAAGAGGAAGAACCGACAACCATCATAACAACTGACAAGAAAACCGTGCTCTATTCCATTCAACAAACTTATCAAAAAGGGGGAGTATCGGGAGAAAATAATTAAAATGCTAAAAATGGAAGGGACCCCCGATACTCGGAATATCCAAGATGATCACTATGCTATCTTTTTTGGGCCGCACATTGTAGATACAAGTAATACCAAGGATGTCCCTCTATTCTACATCAGTTTAAATATCCATGACCTGACCCTACACAATGCCATGCTGGATTCTGGTGCATCCCACAACCTCATGCTGAACGTGATCATCGATGAGTTGGGTTTGGATGTCACCAGGTCGTACAAATACCTTTTCTCTTTTGACTCAAGGAAAGTCAAATGTTTGGGTCTCATTAAAGACCTAGTTGTGTCACTAGCCCAAATCCCCGCTAAGAACATGGTCATGGACGTAGTCGTCGTGGACATACCTCCAAAATTTGGCATGTTGCTATCAAGATCGTGGGCTACAAAGTTGAAGGGTACTTTGCAGATGGATATGGAATACGCCACCATCCCTATTTTTGGCCATGACAGAAGGTTGTACAGAGAAGTGTTGTTGAAATACATGGTGAGAAGCAAGACACAGCCAAACAATCATCCTGTATATGCCATCGACACTGAGGTGGGTTCTTGTATATTCTACAATGACCTGAGTTTCGAAGAGGAAGAACCGACAACCATCATAACAACTGACAAGAAAACCGTGCAGGAGACAATAGAGCGCATTGACCCGAAAGACTGTGCAGAGAATGGGGTGTGGAACATGAGTTTTGACGGTGCAGTCAACAGAGAAGGATCTTGGGCCAATGTATGGGTAAGCCCCCCTGAAGCAAGCACAAAATTATGCTCATACAAGATCGTGTTTGAATGCACTAACAACATGGTCGAGTATGAGGTGCAGTCAACAGAGAAGGATCTTGGGCCAATGTATGGGTAAGCCCCCCTGAAGCAAGCACAAAATTATGCTCATACAAGATCATGTTTGAATGCACTAACAACATGGCCGAGTATGAAGCACTAATCTTGGGCTTACAAGTTTTGAAAGAATTAGGCGCGCATAAGATAGCAGTGCACGGAGATTCTGAGCTGATCATAAATCAAGTAAAGGGTGTATATCAGACCAAACACCCCAAGCTGAGAGCCTACAGAAATTTGGCTTTGGACCTCCCCGAAGGATTTTCAAAGTATGACTTATATGTTATCCCCAGAGAGCAAAATTAGATCATCGATGCGTTGGCCACCTCAGCCTCGGTTTTTAAGTTCCCCATCTTCCCAAACAAAAGATATGAAATTGAGGTCAAGCACAGGCCGGCAGTGCCTGATAATATCAAACACTGACAAGTGTTTGATGACGATAAGTCGGTGGAAAGATTCCTCCTTATGAGCAACGAGTTCACTAACAAAAACATTGACGAGGAATGTTGTGGCAATGAAGATGAGAGTGCAGATGCGTGCAATAACGATGACCCTTTCCAAAACCAGATCGCGGGAAGGGACATAATACAATTGAAAAATAATATTATTCCAAAGGGGTTGGTGCCACTGGAAAAGTTGTTAAAAATAATATTATTCCAAAGGGGTTGGTGCCACTGGAAAAGTTGTTCGATGAAAATGATGTGGCTAAGAACCCCAAGATCACTGTAAGCAAAGAAGACATGGAAGACTGTAACATCGAGACTGAGGAAAACTCGAAGATGGTAAAATTATCAAAGACCCTCAGTCCAGAGGTCAATCAGGACTATGTAAAGATCATGAAATATTTCTCGTACGTCTTCGCATGGAGCTACGATGACTTGAAAGTATATGACACAAAAGTGATCCAACATGTTATCCCTCTCAAGGAATATCAGAAACCTTTCAAACAGAAGCTGAGACGGATAAATTCCCTGTTGTTGCTACTAATCAAGAAAGAGGTAAAGAATCTTTTCGACGCTAAAATTATTGTTTCTTTGAGATTCTCTAAATGGGTGGCTAATTTGGTACCTGTAAGAAAGAAAAGCGGCAAGATAAGACTGTGTGTAGACTTCTAAAATTTAATCAAAGTGTCTCTCAAGGACCACTACCCCCTTCCAAAAATGGACTACATCCTGCAAAAAGTGGTGGGGTCCCAGAAGATGTCTATGTTGGATGGCTTCTTAGGATATAATTAGATCATGGTCCACCCGGACGACATAGAGAAAATGGCTTTCACAACTCCATGGGGAACGTCATGTATGCCAAGATGTTGTTTGGCCTGATGAACACTGGAGCCACTTTTCAGAGGGCAATGGACATCGTGTTTGCTGATGAAAAGGACAAATTCATTGTGATTTATCTGGATGACATCATAGTGTACTCTGCCTCCGACAAACAACATCTCAAGCACCTAAAGAGGGTTTTCCAGAAGTGCAGAAAGTTCGGCATATCACTAAATCCAAAGAAATTGCACTTCACGGTGGAAGAAGAAAATCTGTCAGGGCACATCATTTCCAAGGAAGGTATTAAGATAGACCTCAGTAGGGTTGAAGGGATCCTGAATATCGACACCCTGAGAAGTAAAAAGGAGGTGCAATCCTTCCTGGGAAAGGTAAACTTCTTGAGGAGATTCATCCCAAACCTGGCGGAAATCATAAAACATATAAAGGAGATTCATCCCAAACCTGGCGGAAATCATAAAACATATAACTTGCATGCTCAGGAAGGGAAAAGACATCAAGTGGAACTTGGAGGCCAAGAAGTATTTTGAAGATATCAAAGTGGCACTAACTAAAGCTCTTGTGCTAGCCAGTCCATATTTTACGAAAATTTTCCTCCCATTTCCATTCGCCTCAGAACACACTATTGTCAGTGTATTACTACAGAAAGATGAACAAGATTTTGAAAAACCCATAGCCTTTTTCAACCGGACGTTTCGCGACACTCCACTAAGGTACAACATTATGTAAAAACAGGCGTATGCCTTAGTGAAAGACTTAAAAGAATTCAGGACATACATATTGCACTCCCATGTCATCACTTGTGTACCCAGTAGTTTAGTAAAGGATATCCTGACTCAACCTGGCCCGGAAGGAAGGAGAGGCAAGTGGATAGCGGCCATGTTAGAATATGATCTTGAGATCAAGCCTACAAAGATGGTCAAAGGTTAGGGTATTGCAAAGTTAATGGTGCAATTGGACTGCGACGCTATAGGAATCAATTTCATTGTTGATATGTCGAAATGCCCTCAAGAAGAAAAAATTCCGTAGGTGCCTCAGTAGTTCATTGATTCATCATGGTATGCAGACATCATATATGTGTTGGAGAATCTCTAGGCCCCTCCGGGTGTGAGTAAGACTAAGGCCAGATTTCTCAAGCTTAANNNTAGGCCCCTCCGGGTGTGAGTAAGACTAAGGCCAGATTTCTCAAGCTTAAAGCGGTTAAGCTCTGCATCCTGGACAATTCACTGTACTGGAAAGACCCCAGGTGAATATTGTTGAGTTATTTGCTGGAAGACAATGTGAAGTAGGCCATACAAGAATTTCACAAAGGAAACTGTGGAGGGCACCACTATCAGAAGACCACCGCGCACAAAATCCTGAGGGTGGGTTGTTACTGGCCTACAATTTTCTCTGACATATATAAAGAGGTCTCCAGCTACCACGAATGCCAGATTTTCGATGGAAGAAGAAAGCTACAGCCCCTGTTGCCAAAGCCGATCTTAGTCGAAGCGCCTTTCATGCAGTGGGGTCTATATTTCATAGGAGAGATAAATCTGCCATCCTCTGCACATCACAAATGGATACTCATGGCCACCAACTATTTCATGAAATGGATAGAGGCGATCGCCAAAAAGCAAGTTACCAACGTAGTCATCATCGAATTCCTGGAAACAAACATCTTGTCGAGGTTTGGGTGTCCCATTAAGATCATAACAGACAATGTGGTCGCATTCAAGTCTAAGAGAATGGAGAAATTTTGTCAGGATTATAACATAACCCTGGGGCATTCTACAGTGTACTATCCACAAGAAAATGGGCTGGAAGAATCCTCAAACAAGATCTTGACCAGGATCATCAAAAGACTCCTACAAGACAACAAGAGAGCCAGACATAAAAATCTTATCTACATGTTGTGGGCAGATCAGGTCACCACCAAGAATTCTATATCAACATCGCCTTTCTAGATCGTTTACAGCGCAGATGCAATCTTCCCTACTTCCCTCGAACCGCCCGTCAGGAAGTTGTTGCAAGAACAGGAGGTCAAGCCAAATGATCCGCAAAGGAGAGTAAACCAGCTAATTCACACATAGAAGGCAAGAGAACATGTGTATAATCGGTCGCAGCTCCATCAGAAAAAGATAAAGAAAGCTTTTGATAAGCGTTCGAAGCTAGAGGATTTTTGGTTGGGTGATATAGTTTTGAGATGGGACGCGAGAAATGAAGGTAAAGGGAAGCATGCAAATTTCAACCACCTTTGGACTGGTCTGTTTAGAATCAGCGATCATAGCAGAAGAAATGATTGTTTTCTAGAAGGATTAGATGGAGAATGTTTTGATTGGGGGAATGTAAACGACAAGTTCCTCAAACACTACCTAATGAAATAAAATCTGTTTAATTCATTTATCATTGTAAATAGTCATTTTATTTTTGCGTTGATTCTGTANNNAATTCATTTATCATTGTAAATAGTCATTTTATTTTTGCGTTGATTCTGTAGTTCAGTAGAAAATTGAAGCCCGAAGTGAAGGCCCTAAGTTTATGTTGAAATTTTAGAAGCTACGTCGATAGGTTTAGTTTGTTTTTTGTTTGTCATTTACTTCTCTCAGTGTCTGAAAGTCAAATAAATCCCAATGGTTAGGCACTTGGTCTACTTTTCTTTGCTACCTCACGGGGAGGATAACATCCCCATTGGAGCCATCTATTAGCGCTGCCATTTTTCTTTCCTTTTAGAGTCAATTTTAAGTCATGTTGTGACCCATGCATCCAAACATGTGAATTCAGGTATGTAGCACCGTGAGGTTGAATTCAACAAGTGGTTGGTTGGCCCTTGGAAACGGGAAGGGATGTCAGAGTCAAAACTTGTATACGTGGTATGGGTATGTCTTTTCCAAAAAGTCGAGTCCCGTTAAGAAACCAGTCTCTACGTGCCCCAAGTTGAGTCAAGTGGTTAATGGAAGTCGCATTGGCATGTACAACAGTTATTATCAGTTCATCATGAAAGCCAAGGGAATGAAAAATCGCGGCATTCGTATCATGCATGCCCAACAAACTTTATTGCCTGTATCCTACACACGTGGATTTTCCATGGAAAACCTACAACTCGACTCGAAACATCTCATTTCCATGAATTCATTGTCCCCCAGCATGATTCCTTCTCCTATCTGACTCGTTATAAATCTCATATGTT